>DWJK01002301.1:0-14893 GCA_018248815.1 Croniades pieria auraria
GAGGTCCTGAGTTTAAATCTCGGGTCGGGTACTATGGGAATTTTCTAATTTAGAATTTCTAGTATAGACTCGGATTCTGTGTCAGTGCCCGGTGCATGCCAATAGGCTCACCACCTATTCCATAGGACTTAAACGTAACTGGTGAAACGTGGGAGCGTACTACACTCCTCTGCCTACCCCTTCGGGGATTATAGGCGTGATGTTACATTTATATAGATATAAAAACCAATATTTCCTTTATTCTCATTCTGGTGCCAATTTATACCGACCATTTGTACAATTCCATATAAGTACCAATTATACAAAAAATATTGGATTCAGTCGTAGCACCAACGACTTTAATTGACAAACAGGGTATGTTAAAGAAAAAATAATTGATATCCAGGTGTAAAAAAATACTTGGGTCTGTTGACAATTCCTCAGTCATACCATCAATTAGACATTAGTTAATAATCTTACGAACATCTTGCACTAACTTGGCTAATTGACATTAATCCCTGACGGTCTGAGGTTCAAATCCTACGGCATTGACAACTTAAGGAAGTTATTTGCTTTGTTAAAGTTTAATCCTTTGTTTAACCTTACGGCTCATAGATTTTCATAATATTTTCTTAGGCGTGTGAAATCTTGCCAACTGGCACTTGGCTAAAGTGGTAAACGAAGGTTTTAACCCTTCTCATTCCGAGAGGAGACCCGCGTTTAACAGAGGAAGGATAAAAAGGGTTGACTACGATGACTGCTCCTAATTCACATGTATTGGACGGATTCGCCACGAAAGTGCAAAGTCATTACGGTTTGGTATTTCGAAATATTATCAATTAGACATACATATGTCATTAAAACCTATCTACATAATTGCATGTCGGATATTTTTTTTTAATTTTCAATATTAAATCAGAGCGTTAGTTACAACTGTTCGAAACTAATGTATTAATAACAAGAGGGTAACGAGTACAGATAAGGCACCTTAGTTCTGTAAGGATCTAGACATTTGACAGATGCGCTCTATCTAACCCCTAAGGGATTTAGCGTGATTATATACGAAATAATAATAGTAGACCACATTTACAAAGCTTTTGCTTATGTAAGATATCTTAAAGTATGAGCCGTCATGTAGGAAGAATAAAGAAGACAGAATTAGGAAAAAAATCCCTTTCTTGCCAATTCGACGACCGCATCCTTCAGTTCAATGGTGTTGACAGAGAGAAAAACTTTATATTAAGTTATATACACTTCACCCTACATTTCTGAAGCGATTGTTGCCAAATGGTGTGTTTTAATATCGGTCGAGTTGCCAATAGCTACTGGCAACTCTGGCAACTGTAATCGTGGAACTTGCACGCTTGTAACGGAAACATAAAACCTTATCTATATAGCTATACTAGCTTCTGCCAGCGGTTTCACTCGCTTATTCTTTTTTAGTATTTCTAGACCTTTCAGTGGATGTAAAAACTTGCTTACATGGTTTCAAAACAAACCATATTACTGGATGGAAACGTTAAGTGGTTTCTCTACAAAATAATATTAATAAAAAATAATTACCGATAAATTAATAATAATAACTACAAAGAAAATCTAGTAAGTGAAACACGCAATATCACGCCTGGATCTTCCCGTAAAGGTAAGCAGAGGAGTGTAATATACTTCGATTATTGATTCTAGTAAACCACATCTAGTAAGCGGCTCTATAATAATTATTAGATATTAAAAACGCAGACACCAATTATGAGCGCTACAAGTTTTAGACAAACAAGCAGAAACCGTCATAATATAGAGACTGGACGGCAAAAATAAAGAGAATCACTTTTTATATGAGAACATTGCTCAATATTTCCGAACATTGTTCATCTTCTCATGCCACAAGACAAACACAATTCCTGAGTAAACATATTAGTACAATAAAACGACTGAAATTGTTTATATTTTCTATTCAGAACCACTTAACATTCCATATCGGGGTCTTAAGAAAACAAGTACGTGAATGCATAAAAATTGAGAGTCGATTCAGTAGTCAACGCGTGGGTGTTGAGGCCCATCGGAAGTACGTACTCAAAGACGATTACCTACCAGTTTAATTAAACCCTGGAGTACTGTTATTTATGTTATTTCACTGTCATGTTCGTATGTACGAGTAGCTTAAGCATTTTTGTTCTATTGTGAAAATGCTGTGGTGTCTTGACTTTATATCATGACCGTGGTTTAAGTAATTTTTATCACTTAAGTAACGTTCTCTATTTATTAATGTTATCGTTTTTAAATAGAGCGAAAGGTCTGTTTTAATATTCGGTGTTTTTGACTTGTATTGTGATGTTTCATGTTAAAATGAATCAGCTGATAGACCTTAAGTAGATATTCTCATTATGTAGACATTCTACCGGACTGGTTCTTTCCATTGTTAAACAAAGGTCTCTCTTAACGAGGGCTATATTATTAGGTTTGGATGTGAATTTTAAAATTTGGATATATTACGCTATTATGTATCATTTTATTTCTGGTAGTGGCTTGGAGTCTGGATCTGCTACCAACGTATGGCAGTAGGTTCATTTTTATTTAATGGTGGGACCTAAACGTAACGTGACATATGGTAGTGCACTACACTACTCTACCTACCACATCAAGGATTGCAGACGTGATGTTACGTTTTATACCTATTGGGGACTGTTATATTAAAAGGAAAATAATAATAGTTACTCTTTGAGCCCCTAACATTTTTACGACGAACAAATGGAGAGGTCAATAAATGCTGGCAGGTTTGCTAAGGTGGGCGGTAGGTTAAGAAATAATCAAGATCGGTGTAACGGAAGCTAGGTGATGCATTGGCGCTCTCTCAATAGCCAGATACGAGATTAGATGAGATCATACATGGCGCGAACTGGTTCCGAGGATATTTGGGAATTAGACGAAAATTTAACATTTAACAAAATGTACAGAAAGCGAAAACGAAATGTTCTAGAAAATGATCATTTTCCTTTTCTGCAAGTTAGACATTACGTTTGAAATCTATTTGCTTCGCTTGGAAGTGAGATTCATATCAGTTGCATTTGATAACCATACATAATAGTTACGTTAAAACTTTAAGACGAAAGTGGGCTATTTTTATGTTTAAAAATCAAAGGAAGATCAAAACAATGCTAGCTATAAGTATGCCTTTACCTACTGCGACAGCATTTTTACGTGTTTTTATTGCCACATGCGGTTTGTTATTAGCGTGTTGTCGGTAGTGCGGTAGATATGATCTTGAAAACGCTTGGATTAATCGATTAATTTGGACTCTAAGCGGTTCAGAACTCTCGCCCAATCCTAATAAATTTGATTGTTGTCAATTTCTGACAAAGCTAATTGTTATTCTGCGCGTTCTCGTGTAACCGGTATTGATGGGCCAATCATAGTAATGATTTGATTGACCTGTCCGCCTACGCACATATTCATGAAATGATCTCCAACTTTCATATTGTGGTGGCAATACATTGCTAGTTATCATTGGAAGTACAAACAGCGCGCAGTAATGAATGATATTGAATTGCGCAATGTATAGCTACTTGTCCAACAGAAGCAAAGTTTTAATCAATCTTATGGTTATCGCGATCAATGTTTCACAACCGTTGAATGCTAGAGAGTAAATAGAATAAGTGTGGGTACCGTGTAATAATATGGTGAATCAAACCTTAATCACATCCATTAATTAAAACTCAGTCTAGACGCCGCTCTTGACGACGACGGTTCTCGATTGGAGTTCGCTTGTCTGATATGTTATCTAAGTTCATTTCGCTGCTATCTTTTATCGTAATTAAACATTTAATGAATAATTCTTACTTTAAAATGTATCTTTCGAAATTTTGTATTGATAGAGATCAATGATAAATCTCGTAGCAATTAACGGGTGCGTAGTAAGGCTGTATTTATATTTAGAATATAGTTGGTAAACGCTGCTCTACCAACATTTCTTAAAGTATTTACTAGGTGAATAAAAATTAATTCTTCAAACTTATATCGACACTAACATCATCGCTTAAGTAAAATAACAATACCAGCATAAAAATTTAATAACGTAACTTTGACATGATGGAATATGGTAAACGATGTTCATAATTAGCTTTTCAGCTCACGCCGAAGGCTGGGCTATCGTATGGTAAACTAGATAGAAAACACTAATGCACATCACGTGGGTGTCCATCCTATGTTACAAGAACAAGATGTTTAATCACGTCCGATGGCTCAAAACACCGGCTCGAACCAACACTTTGAGATTGAAAACGCTCCATGACACTCGGTAGACGTTGATTGATTATTTTTCGAAGTTCTGTTTGTTTATGATCAAAATGTTTTGTGTCAGCACTGAAGTAGGTTGAAGCTTAGTCTCGTTATTAGTTTGGGTTCTAACTCGCTTGTTTTGGTACATGCACGTACTCTATAGTAAGATGTTTTTATTAGTTTTCATATGTTAAGGAATTAGGCTAAAAAGGGGGGGGTGGGGGGGGTAAATATGGTGGTTTTTTATTATCATAGCCTATGGACGTCAATCGTTAATAAGATCAATACGATTAGATTATAAAGGATTATTCTAGACATGCGTTTAGGGTATAAATAATAGTAAATTGTAAAAAAACGTTGATTTTAAAATTAAATTAGGTCCCATTACTGTTTACATATAAATACAGCTATAAAGGCATAGGGTTGTAGCTGATTAGTATGAACAGAAAAACATATCAAAGACAATAAATACTCGTCTTGCTCCTTAAGCTTTGTTTTGTATATTTCTCTTTAAAAACATTATATTTGGAGCGTATCCAAACATCGGGATAAGCTTCAAAAGTTGCTCAGTTCCTGTCTTAGTAAGTTTCAGTTGAAATGTTTTGCCCCGGAGAGTTTTCCGCAACACCCGAAGTATCGAGAAATCAAGTTCCTGTTTAGGCGTAAACGTTCAAAAGTCAATCTCGAAGTACTTTATAATCGGCTAAACACGCGTTTGACCTTTAACAAGTTGCGCGCTGTCTTTGACGATATAGAGAAATAAATCTTCTGCTTCAAACTTAGGCACTAACATAAATTGCGGATGCAAAAACGATTCGTACGCTTGCCTTCCCAGATTCAGAGTAGCTCGTACGCGAGATAGCGGGATAGTGTCGCAGGGTACAGAGTTCACGGAACGTTTTCTTTCATGTGCTCTATAATATATAAACTCGCTCATTATCTGTTAACACACGGCAAACTCGCGCCCCTCCTACGTTTCTCCCTATCTCGGCTAAAACACCGCTTTCCCAGTTTTCGTTGCGTCTCGGACACAGATCAGATAGCAACGCTCGCACGAACAGACACTATACACTTATTTATTTACCGCACTAAGACGATTATTTACGACGCAAACCGTGTAATAGCTTGGAGTATCTCGTGTTTTTCTTTATAAGATCCGGCTTCCACAACATGCATCATTTAAGGGGAACACGGCGATCCGAAGATCTCGCGCCGACAACGCTCTTTTTTCGTAAAGAATATATTCGCAACACGAGGCAGATTAGCATAGGAGAGTAATTTAAACAAATTGCTTTAGCGATTTTTTTAAGAAACGTAGCGCAATTTCCTTAGATAAAGTAGGCTCGTATCTGAGAGTCGTTATATCAACGTATGTGTGATCCTACAATAAAAATCTTCCTTGTTTAGCAGTACAACTGACTTTACGCAGTTATTAAATTCTAAGTAACATTAAAGCAATTTCTTACTTATTTCAGAATTGACACGACGCAAGAACAAAGATGTTACAACACTAAAAACTTTTCCTAAGTTACGAGGCAATAAATTTAGTGATGTTACTCAATTTTTCGTCATGTTATCAAAGTTTTTATTATTTATGTATTTCTTTTACGCAACGCGAGAGATCTCGAAGGTTCCATAATTCATAGAAATTATTTCATGTGCCTGGGAGTAATAAAGGAGAAAAAGACCATCACATTAAAGGCCCCGTTTAACTGTTGGCCGATAACATTTTGCTGCGAAATACGTAAAAGTCTACATAAAGATAAGTCCTGCTACGCTTTACCAAAAATTTTCCCAGTAAATTTTATTCGCACAAAAACGATTTTCGGATAATGTCCTCCCATTAGAGGTTCGGAAAATGTGATCTTTTGTAAGCTTTTTGCCTTGCGAACCCACTTTTACGTTACAGCACGGCATTTTGTTTGAAAATTATAAACAAAACGCGGTTAAAATTTGTATCATGTTCATAATTGGTATCGTTTTTCTCACGTTTCGATGTCACCCATATTTTAAATGAAACACGTAAAGTCAGCTTAGAATGACTGGAGCCATTATCACAAATTTAATTCTAGATGTATTGTTTATATCGAAAGCACCATAAATATTTTAAAATGGCGTCGTATTGAGTCAGTCACCGTCGTAAAACTACCTTGTTATGCCATATAACGGGTGGCCGACATAAAACTATTTATAACTAGCGAAGGGAAAGTGTTTTGTGTACATGAGGAACAATAAATATTAATATCGGAAGTCCAAAGTTTTTTATGACCAATACGCACGTAGCAGCGAAAGTGTACAAGGACAACAAACGTCCGATTCTTCGAGAACTAGTTCGTTCCCCAAAAACAAAAGTGAAACAGATATACTTTGGAAGCTTCTTTTGTTTACTAAACCTTCTTCGAATCGGCTGAGGCGTAAATGAGATAGTATACTATAATAGAATCAGGCTATCCCTAAACAGAATTTGTGGTCCTGACGTGCACAAACATGAAACAATTTTAAGCGTAATTTCTAGAATGTCAATATTCATATAGAATTTTAACACGATGTTATTGCGGAATAATATTGTGTGCTAAGTATGAATTTCTCTCGCAGTGATCTAATAACTCCTAGCAGGATGGTAATAGCTCAGTGGCCTGCCGTTGGAGAGGCCGATGTCCAGCAGTGGAAGGGAGTAGGCTGATGATGATGATTCCTAAAAAGAAAATAAAGCTACTGTCTTTACCGCCACGTCATATGCATTGTTGTAAAAGTAATGGAGGTCATTTTAAAATGAGTCAGAATCATAAACACGAATGTATCAACGGTCGAAAAAGGCTTTGAATAGAATTGTCTGTCGTAAATCCAAACAGAGATTGTTATCCACTTTCCCGCCTTTTTGTTTTTTCTCAGCATCCCTTGTATGCAAATTGGTTCAATTTCGGCTTTCGCTTACTGTCAAAATCGTCATAAATAACTCGAAAAAATTGTGTGAGGGTCGCCGAAGGAGCCGGCGTAATAGCCATTGTCGTGGAAACCTACGTTTTTATACTCCTGAGCAATACGAGGAATTTATTGTAATAAACTTCTTCTTCGCATGTTAATATTGTTATTATTAATATAATTTTATGGCGCAATTTTTGAATGACACACTTTAGGTATCAATAGTTTTGTCTAATTTTTTTATACAAAAATTGTTTTTGTATTTTATTCAAACATGGTGATATTTAACGTAACTGGTGGAACGTTGGAGTGTACTACATGCCTCTTCCTTCCTATCATTTTTATATGCAATTTAAATCCACTTTCTAGTTCGTAGAAGCAAATTCGAAAAATCATAAATTTCATTAATATGACTTCATTTTAAAAGCCATTGGCATATTTACACTTTACAGTCATATAAATGGTTCATGGTTCATGTAAGTGGTCATTCAATTTGTGTAAATTTTTGTGTAACAAAAAAGTTATCCCAGAGAACGTTTAACGCGTAATTTTTTTACTTTTTATTAAAATATATCTTATTAATGAGCTGCATTGTGATACTATGTAAACGAATATTGAAAAAGTCATAATTTGATCCTATTAATAATAGAGTTCGGCTGGAAATCCTTTTTAAATATAAATGTTTACTAAAAGCGCCATTTTCAAGGGCAAAGGTGAGAAAGACCGTACACTTAATTTCTTAAATGTATAAGATTTGCATACCAATATGCGAAATGACTCGTTATTTTGGAACTTGTTCGTTATATTTGCTTAAAACTACTTGTGTCTATATCGTACGGACGAATCCAAAAGTGTTTATACACTTTTGGATTCGTCCCTATGAAAGTTAACCTATAAAAATGGGTAATTTTAACGACTAGTGTGTATCTCGGTTAATAGTATATTTAAGCCTTTCAAGGAACCGTGGGCCCACGATATTTACACCTTACTTCCAAGTGGCAATAGGTACATGACGTATTCAAAACAGGACATTATACGGTAGAATCCGGAGTTTGGATGAAAAAACAACCGAACGACGCTTAAACTGACCTAAGATAACAAAAGTCAAAATGTTAAGTCAAGGTTTAAGTATATTGCAGTACAATATTACTTCACAAATGAGATATACATACATATATTGTAGAGAATAAATACATGATGGTTTATACATAAAATTGAGTTGAAAGCTGATGAACTCACATCCACTTACTGATGTAAAATTTCACTGTATGTATGTGTGTGTACACATTATATTGCGTATGTGTATGTATATTTATATTGTACATGTACTGTGTAGTATCGATCGACTTTAGCCATCTTCCAAAAATCAAACTTTACATTGGCCTTAACCTTTCCCATGTCCAACGGTATTACGAGGGAAGGGTTGCTGATGATGACGATAATGAGGATTCTAGTGATTAAAAATGTGATAATTGCAAGACTCTTACTGAGTCAAATTCTTCTTCAAATTATGTGGCATTAATATGAATTTTGTCACAACATCTACTTCAAACCAAATGTTCAGCATATCATCATCATCATCATCAGCCTGCTCCCATCCACTGCTGGACATAGGCCTCTCCAATGGCACGCCAGCTGAGCTCGATCTTCTGCTCTTCGCATCCAACCACTGCCAGCCACTTTGCGTATATCGTCACTCCACCGTATATCGTTCAGCTTATTCGTACATATAATTAGACTTATTCGTCAGTGTCTCCTAAAAATAGAATTCTACCTTCACATACTACCTTACACTGTATTCCGCAACTGAATACCATTGAATGGTCCATCAATGGCTCATGGTCTTAGTGGGTAACAATAAAACAAAGCTGATTAGGAAGTACCGTGATGTTCCAACTATAACCCAATAGTTTCGTACACAGATACATCTCACAACGCGTGTAATGCCCCAATAAAATGTTTATTACTCACAGAGGTTTTAATCACATTAGAAGCCTCCATTGGACGTAAATAGTGTACAATGAAGCGAGAGCGATAAAGGAAGGAAAACTGGATTTAATTAATGACACAATGTGACACGCTAGTTTTAGTGACCGTCACTGTACGAAAAAAAAATTATTCGTGTTCAATACAGCAAATTATTGAATCAGTCCTTCAAAGGATCGTACAATGCGTTATGAAATATTTCGATTTATGCGAAGGCTTTGTTCAACCTGTAGCGGAAGAAAAATTCTCAATTTTCCACGTCTTTGCCTCTAAGTAAATCCGTATGAATTCCTAACCCTCATTCACGGCGAAATCCAAAAGCCAAGTAAAGTTACTATATTTCTAGATTACTGTTGAAGTTATAGAAATATTCTTTTGCTGCGTTGCTATATCATGCAATACTGTTCCATTTTGTCTATTTCTTTCACGTATTCAAATCATGACATTATATCTAATTATTATCAATATAATTACAACCTATTATTGTGAACTGATTAATTTGGTAACATAGCAGACAAGTATCTTGTTCAATAATCGTAATGCTAAATTGAAATTAAATTTGAAGACATTGTATTCAATAGCGAAAAAATAAAACCACGAAGAAAGTTTGATAATAGTAAAATTCTTGAGACGAAGTTTTCAAATGAAACGTCATTTGTCAAAAGCTCCCGTTATTAAATGAACTCGAGCAGCGAAGACCATGTTGTTTCACTAAAAACATGTCGTGCCGCATCACGGCTTAGCGTAAGAAAGGGAATAAAAAGACGAGCTGGTACTAGCACGATCCATCAAGCATAATGTTAAAGACGCCTTCAACCGCAATCGTGACGAATACGTGCCAGACTTGTGAATATAAAAACGTCACACGGTCCGCTAGAGTTCGTTCAACTCGGTGATTTGTCGCAAAAGCTTCCAAAGACCCATATAATAAAACGATGTGGCCTTAATTTTAATTCCTGTCCCACTAAATCACAAGACTGTTCTCTCTATCTTTCTATTAAATGAAACTGTGCTTAACGCTGCAGTGATGGGACTCGTAGCTTCGTTCCCTTAATTACCATGCCCTGCTGGGGAAAAAAAGACGAAATAAATAGTGGCTGCCTCCTTTTGTGTCTTCAAACCAACTTCACCATTTCTTTTTTTATTACGGACTACAAAATGCGATAGATTAAAACACCTTTGAGACTTGATTATAATCTTACTCTAGTCTTTTGTACTATCTTTGTCTTTACGAAGTTAACTTTTATTTTATTAATTGACATATTCTTAACATATATGGCTACTTTTCTCACATCTTTAGTTTACATTTCTTTCTCTATTTCATCATCGTTATGCGGAAATGCATTGAAATTTTGTTTAAGGAAACATTTGGACCCTTTTTATTCCATTACCATAGATAACGCCCGTTATAATAGTTTCTTTTACCATGTTTTTCTTTCTTATTTCTTTTTATTGCGGCAATTTTTCCTTAATCGCATTCTCTCCATTCGTGTTCGCAAATGTAATAATATATGAGTATTTTGCATCCTTGTCATTTCTTTACCATACGAAATGATTTCAAACTACATGGCAAATAAGATTTTACTGCTAAAGCATTGTGCGTTATAATCGTGTGCCTCCTTACTGCAAAATATTAACACACTTTGTATACATCATTGACAATTACGAGTATATCTTACAAATTAGTTCCGATACTGTTGATTTCAGTTTACTAATTGGAACTAATGTTATTCATTTTAATGTGACATTTGGGTATTACCAGAGCAAAATGTTAAGTCATATTTCACATTATATTGTACCCAGTTATCACATGCCAAACACAATTTGTCTCTAACAAATGAGCTGTCATCTAAATCAAGCATAATAGCAGACTCTAATTTTATGCATTGATTTATTTAAAACGGTTCTAAACAATTATTTTTGAGCATCGACACCATTATTTTAACCATTGTTTAAGCGCGCTGCTGAAATATGAGCCGACACGGCCGAACGGATAGTTGATTTATACCTAACTGTAGGCGTTCAAGAGCTCATAGATATTCATCGTCTACATGATAATTAAATTTGACCTCAGGCGTTAGGAGGAAATACAACTATTTTTATATTTACGATCACAACGAAATTTACTTGACACGTTAAAATACCAGATGCTGACTTGTTTTTTAGCTTCCACAGTAAATATTGTTAACGCATCGAGACGCGAAGAGGATTATACAACAATGTTATAACAGCGCCGGCATTACTTTTATTGGCTGACTGGGGTTTTAAATTCATATTATACATATTTACTTACTTGGTACGTTAAACAAAGTTTAGCATTGAAAATTTTTGGATAAATGGCTTTAAGATAAAATGATCTTTAATGATAAAATCTGTAAATATAAACCCATTCGAGACCACACTTGCTAAAGTGTGAAAGTTTCAGGCTATAAATAAAACGAAACGATCTTAACTTCGTTTTGATGGGAGCCCCCAACGAATATCGTTGTTAACTGACACATTAATATGTTCACAGCGTCAGTAACAAGTAGTTGAGAGCCAAAGGGATTAAATATTTCGATGATATGTTACCGGAAACTGGGCCATTAGCGGCGCGCAGTAAATTCTACAAATTAGTAACGCATATGACAAACAAAAATTGATGAACTTCAGTCGGCTCAAGGCATTTTTTTAATTTCGCCTGTACGGACCCTAATGATCGAGCAGATGTCAGCGCCGTGTCAGAAAATGACACACGCACATATATCATCTATTTCGGTTTCAGTTCAGGTTCATTGTACTTTGACTTTATTTTATTATTTATGAACAATCTCAGTTAAACATTTTTCGTACGACAAGTTGGTCGGAATTTTGAAAATGAAGCGTTTTTAGAAATCTGTACCAAATACTATGAAAGTTTTAAAATTTTTTTTCAAAAATGAAATAGGTATTGCCTACGTTTGGAAACTATGGCCAAATGGTAGATATTAAATTGAATGTTAAATAATAATAAAGTACGCGCTTGGTAATAATCGGGAATTATGATGAACAAACTTTTCAAAACCCTTAACATTCACTTAGCCCACCAATTCTATAGTTGATCAAAATGACTTGATTTCGGTCAATGTGGAGTGTGCAAACTATTTTGATTAAATCAAAACAATAAACGAAAACAACAGACGCAAAAATATGCGAACTAGATCCTATTACAATACGGGAGAGGGCAAATTTTGATTAAAATTTCATAACCCCAAGCTTAAGCGGTACGGTTTCATTGTAAATTATGACGATATTCTCAATATTTAATGAGCAGAACCTTTGTTAACAAGTGTAAAAACTCCCCCATTGATGTTGCCAGTACCTATTGTTTTGAACAAAACTGTAACTACCTTATTGTAAGTACATTGTAATAAGCATCTACTTAGAAATGCATTTGGGACTTGTACGATGTAAGCGATGTTTTCCATACTAAAATATTAACGTTGAACTGTATATTAGAGGGAACTGCTAAGCAAAAGCAATTTAAAATATGTTATTCACTATCAACAACTTAAAAATAACTAAAAAAAAACTATATTTTTATTTTAGAAATAACTAATTATACTTAATTCAATACTGGTGCTACTATCTTATCATCAGGGCAGGTCAATTACGGAGTAAGCAGAGTGCACCGAGTGCCAAATATCTCTAACCTTACGGACTTAATGTAATTCTTGTACATTTTTTAAATTGTTTTTTGCATTAATTCAATTAACTTGTTACGTATAAGAGTCGTTAAAATGGTAAGAGATTCCAGTGATTTTTTGTGGTTTGTAATCGCTATATTGTAAATATAATACTTTTATTTTGACACTCGGTACCCTCTACGTATCCCATACCGGGACCTGCTTAGTCATAATCATGATAATAATTTCGATCGCATTACTTATCAAATGATAGGTCAAGTCTAAATTCGAAACTCAAGACATAACAAAACGTTTTGAACTCCCGCGGGATCTCAGGCGGCTGTATTTCATCCAACTATCGAGTCATGTCTCCCAGAAGCTATATATCAACTTAGATTGTCAATTATTCTCATTCGGTGCTTGGAGCTACCTCTGGATAATCTCAGTCGTATACCACCTCAAGGGTAAGTAGCTTAAAGGTTATAGGTATATTACATACATCAACACAACTCACATTGAAGTATAGAATAATCTAGACTTAAGAATAAAAAATGGATTTCTTACAAGCGTATGAATTTAACACATTTAAAGGGTCTAATTATAAAGTACGGTATTATAAAAATGTTTTTTTGTGCGTTTTTTTTGTAGCTAATTTAAAAATATAATATGTGTTGAAAGGATTGCAACACGTGGCTATTTGATCCAAAACTACACAGAGCCTCTGCTGTGGTAATCAGACAGCTAACAAACTACAAATACAATATATATCTTTATGAAATATATAGAAAATAAAATCAGACATGGAACTGACACTTTTGCTCATGACACAAACATTTGACCTGGTCGAGAATCAAACTGTTGAACCCCAGACGTCAGAGTTATTAAACACTTGGGACAACTGGGCAAGCTGGTTATCACAAAAACGGCTAAAAAACCCTTTATTTTATTTCACGCTTCAATAAATTACAACTCTGCTACGGAATATTTTATCTACGACGCCCTAGTTAGTTTCGTTTAGTTTAATCAGAAACTCTACGAACATTTTTGTTTAACTAGCCATCGAATACAACACTGTCACGACTAAAAGTTTTATTATGGTATGAATAGTAAGCTGACAGTCATTTCTCACTGGAAACGAACTCATAATAACGGTCGCTGGATGGAGCTATTTACTGCGCCCCGAAAATTCCCATCATCAACACCACGCGCATTCTTTCCAACATTCAAATCGAATTACCGACACTAAAAAGTGCACGAGTCATGGAAACTGTTGAAATTAACAGTGAACTAATATCTTAAATTATCTACATTCATGTCCCCAACAACATTCTTTGTGTACAAATTTAGAATGCGACTTAGCGCATTCACAGTTCGGGTCGAAGTTGCCACATTTCTACAAGTTCGGCTGAAGGAAACGATGTTGGCCGGTTGTAAATGCGTAAGTAAATTTTGTACGAACCGAAATAGAATCGTGAACAAATAAATGCGTTTCAATGATTCTTTATTAGATCTACTAAATATTTTTCGAGAGCAACGGTGCATGTGATTAAGGGATGGGACATTATCTGTGCCGCTTTTGTCCTCGATTGTCCTTGTTTTGCGGTCTGTGGTTGGAATTTCGCCCGTAAAGGAATTGGATCTGCACCTTATTTTGTTGGCGTTAGAGTATTATTTGACATGATGATGCGTGAGGTATACATTTTATATTGAGTTACGCAAACCCAATACCGTTGCCTAGACGAAAGCTGATCTCTTTCGGTGACATCTCTAGAGTACGTAAAGGATTATCGAATGACAATATGCATTTTTTCATGTTGTGTTTGTATTTAGATGGCCGTATTCATCGGGGCTGGCTTTGAGGCTAGGATGCTATTAAATTGCGCATGCGTCTTTTGTCCTGCCATATGGCATTTTACAGCAGCAGATGGCTCCATTGTGAAGTTTACCGTTTTGAGCAAGTAAACTAACGTGATTATAAACAAGGACGTTAAAGATATTTTAAATACAAAAAGACGCCTGGATACTAGTATCTATTCCTCCGAAAACATATGCTAGTATAAGGTCCCGTAAAAAACTAACAATTTCCTCTG
>DWJK01002302.1:0-14886 GCA_018248815.1 Croniades pieria auraria
GTAGTTGAAGTAAATGAATGTTCTTTGAACAGTGCATATTCTTAATGAATTCGTGACTTACCAAGAAGATCCAGCAGTGGCGAACATTAGTCACAGATTTTTGGATGAATTTATGTAATAAATATGAATTATTTTTGTTCTGTCTCGTTAGTTGAATGGTTGCAAGCGCGATTGCCGACCGTGGGGTCCTGGGTTCAAATCCCGGGTCGGGTACTACTGGATTTTTTTTCAAGTAGTGACTCGGTGTCTGAAATTGTGACCGATATACGGCAATACGCTCACCACTTATTCCATGGAACTTAAACGTAACTGGTGAAACGTGGGAGTGTACTACACTCCTCTGCCTACACTTTCGGGGATTACAAGCGTGATATTACGTTTTTTTTTTCATATTGTAATAGTGCTATGGACGCCATCGCTGATATCGTATTAAATACCTTATCGGTTTTGAATAGGATTGTATTACACCCAATACATTAATACACATGTCGATGTACTGAGGTTTTACATAAGTCACAATTTATTAATAATTAGAAAAGTCTTGAAGGATTATTAATTCGTATCGGAGTGGAGAAAGAATACAATTCCCGACCATACGCTAAGAGGCGACCAGACTTCGCACGTAGACTTCGTAATCGCACGCTCAGCTTGGGGATTATGGACACAATTTGCTCAGGGAATGTCTATCTATTAGTGGACTTAAACAGAATGATGATGCTAATGATTAGTCTTTTAAGTGTATGTTAAATTCATATTCATATTAGTGTTTTATATGACATACAATAACACATTTTAGAAGAATCTAGAAGGGTCACCGTACACCGCAAAGTGCTATACAATTTAAAATAACAGCGTGCGACACAATCCGCCTTTTCTATGATATTACGTCTTGAACTTGACCCATATGCGCCGCACTTTATTGCACAACACCGTGGCTGATGATAATGTACTGACAATTGATGTTCACAGACGTGGACGGCACATTGTTAGCGAGGTAACGAGTTTGACCCACACAGGGTTGACAGTACCTGCTGCGGTTTAAAATAGGGTTGGGGCTCTGTTTGTTTCTCATTTGAAATATATATAGTAAACAGTTGAGGGGTTTGAGAGATCACGTCTCGGTAAAAAGAGCATAGTTCGTCTTATTATCATGCGGTCTGATGCCCTGAAAAAGATGGCTGAACGCGGCTGGATCCTAAAGCCTCTGGAGTGAGTGGAGTGGCACTGGTTAAACCAGATCTAATTCTAGCATTGGATTTCCAATAGGTAATGAATATGGATGGGAGCAACTGAGGGTTTTACTTGAGAGGACACAAATATAAATTTTAATTTATTTTAATAATGGATGGAAGCAACTAGGGTTGTTACTTGAGAGGGCACTTAGATATTAATTTTAATTTATTTTAATAATGGATGGAAGCAACTAGGGTTGTTACTTGAGAGGAACACTTAGACATATTTTTAATTTATTTTAATGAGTTTGTGATGATATCATATAAGTGCATTGTTAGTCTCAAAGTAAGATACGTCCTAATACTCTTGGACTATTCTATACCCGACTCTGAGATGTTCAGGTGAACTAATAATTTTGTGGGTGACCTTACAGGATGAATATATAGATTTAGCTCTTCTTAACAATTTCCATCTTTAAAGACACACTATTAAGGTCTACAATCCTCTGATCGTAACTTAAATTTGCAGAGAAATCATCATTATTAACCCTTTTGTCGCTCCATCGTTGGACACGAGTCTCCTCTTAAAATGAGAAGGGTTAAGATGCGACATGCTCTGTCACGCTGGCCGAGTGCGGGTTAAAAAAGACACACCTTTCATAAAAACTATTTTCTATATTAATTGAAATCTGTCGAAGTTTGTCTGTGTTAATTTTGTCTGTATTTTCGAACACACACACGTACAAATCCGTTGGTCACTTATTACAGTTCGGTAATCGTCAACAAACGACAGTTTTATACACAAATGAGCTTTAATATGCAATGACATGTATATATTTCAATCAAAAAGTCGGTCATTTCGCAATAATATTAACAACTCGATGTAATGAAAGTTATTACAATACTTAATAATTATTAATTCTTTCATAACACCCGTGTTTTATTAGCATTTTTCAGTGTGTTTGTGACACACGGACGCACAGAATTGTCAACCTTACAAAGACTTAATACATTTCAAGGGCAAAACATTACTATTACTGAGAATACGCTGTTAGCTATATGTGAATGTATACATTGGATTACAGTAGCTATTGCTCAGTGGTTTTGAATACGGCCTTCCACTTCGAGGGTCTAGGGTTCGAAATCAGACGCGCTGGTTTTTCTTTATAAAATCTCCTGAATTTTAGAATTAATTGTTATTTGCTGTGACGTGAAAAACAACGTGAGAACAACTAAACATTTTAGAAATACGCATTATGTTCTATACGGCGTGCGAAATCTGATTACACTTACATGTGCCGACGTGTTCGAAATTGCCCGGCGAGATTCGACCCTGTACCAGGTTCTTCATGAGATTCCGTCGATTGCAGCAAGGTCGCGACGGACACTGAAGAGGACGTGTTAAGTCTGCTGATACGCACTTGGCAAAAATAGTAGACTATAGCCTTAACCCTTTTCATTCTACAACGATAAAAGGCTTTTTGATGATGATGATGATCTGCTTAATGAATTCTTGTGTACTATTCTATATGCTATTAATATTCTTTTAACCTTAATTTGTACATTTGACCAAGTTTCACTTTTTGTTTACTTAAACAAATATATTAACCCTTTTAGAAACGGGAAAATTTTATAACTGTATAAATTGTTCTGAGTTACAATATGAAACTGTATCTTTCTTTCTTTCATTCCAAAAATCGCGGTACACGTTATAGTCATTGTTACACTAAATGTGATGTTACAGTTATTGCTAACCACGTAAGGGACATGGGGTAATGATATAAAATGAAAAATGTGATATTTTTCGAAAACAAAAAAGCATGTTTTGGAAAGTTTCGATCTGTATATCACGGCCCCGAACCCGAGTCCGCGCCAAATGAATTTTTACGACACTGAACTATTTTTATCAGATTTCAATTTATACATATTTTTCGTAACCGCGTTGCGAATTGAATGTGCTAAATTTATTAATTTAATTTGTAATTAGTGCTTGTAGTTTCGTGTTATATTAATGTGTAACAATTTTAATTATCTCCTGAATATTGTCTATGAATGTTATTGAATTTTAAGCTGAGAGAAATATTGAGTTTGGAAAAATTATTTGTAAATTACTGGTAGTAGTAGTTTTGTGTTATTTTAACGAATATCAGTATTATTTTTTTTAATGTTTTTGAAATGAAATCTGAGAGAAATATCGAATTATTAATTTAATATGTGAATTACTGGTAGTCGTTTTGTGTTATTTTTAATTAGAAACAATATTAATTCTCTCTTGAATATTGTTTACGAACATTTTAGAATTTTAATTTGAAAGATAGATATTGTAATTTTAAATGTTTTTGACATAGTACAATATAATACTTATGCTATACTAAAACACTAAGAATAATTTTTTCTCAGAACTGAACTAACTAGACAGGGGTAAATTATGTATTGACCGGTCTAGTGGTTTGTGAAACTGACTACTGAGCTAGGGGTCGCGAGTTCGACGCCTGTTTGGGACCAATGTTTTTACGATTAACACAAATATTTATTCTGTCTGTATATTAAAAACAGTATGTCTTTTATAACGTAGACTTTAAATGTATATAAGTAATTATGTAGTTTTATCAGCCATCTGGTTACCATTACACGGACTCTGGCTACTCTTTGTTCCAATGGTCGAATGTGGAAATGTTGTGCCCTTACAATGTTCTATGCTTATGTTCATCACACAAATATTTGTCCATACTGGGAATTGAACCCACGAGCCCCGGCTCTGCAGTTATTTTTGACTATTGGACCAATGGGCCAGTCAATTTATTGTTTATACTGTTTACGTGTTATTCTTCATTGCAGGCAGCCAGCGCCCTCTTCACGCTGGACGGCGCGAGAGGTGAGGCTCTCTCCCGCAGGCTGGCCAGAGGAGAGCGTCGCAGGAGACGATGCAGAGCTGCCCTGGCTGTTCTCGCGCTGCTGCTGCTGCTGGCTGCAGTTGGTGCAGTCGAGCTGCTCATGTCACGCGGGCAGCGAATGTTTGGTGCTGTGTTGCGATGAGTGAGTTTCCACCTATATATTTATTGTTACTATAATGTAATGTCATCGACTGCCTCGTTGGTAGAGTGGTTGCAAGTGCGACTGCCGATCGGGAGGTCATGGGTTCAACTCCCGGGTCGGACGCTATTGAAATTTTCTAGTTTAGAATTTCTAGTAGTAACTCGGAGTTTGAATTTGTGCCCGGTATAGGGCAATAGGCTCACCATCTATTCCATGGGAAGTAAACGTAACTGGTGAAATGTGGTGGTGTACTACACTCCTCTGCCTGCCCCTTCGGGGATTACAGGCGTAGTGTTGTGTTTATAATGTAGTGTAGTTATTTTAATATTCATATAGTTAATTATTCATTTATAATAATACGGTGTAGCATTTTTTTAAATATTCTGATTTTTTATTTCTATTTTTAATATTTCGTGGTAACGATTGTGACGCCAGCGGAAACTTGTGTGAAACGTTATTATTAAAAGAAACGTAAAAGACGGGTAATGTCCGTCGTTAGAATATTATTTGATTTCAGAACGTTTTGAATTTAAATGTCATTTATGACAGTAGTTAAATGTCTATTGGCTGAAAATGTTTGTCATAATGTCCATAAGATTTTAATTTATTCATGTTATTAATCAAATTAGACACATAATATGTCGACACTTTCTTTCGTAGTTTAACAATAAATGTGTCCGAAAAGCGCAGTATTAATCATATATTAAAATTAATGTCATTATAATTTTAATAGCACACTTTTGGGTATTATGGTAAGACCAGTGCAACATAAAAAGTTTATCCAATTATCAAAAGTAAACTCTTTTTAAACAATTCGTCTTTATTTCCAGAACTTTCGCTGAGAAAAATTCGCAAACGGACTAGAACCGGTGGTTTCGACTTGATATTTCTCAAGAACGTCTAGTAACTATTACGATAGTTACGAAAGAGCCTCTTGTTTTGATGAAATGTCTTCGAAGTGATATAAATGTTTCTATGAACTTTTCTATATAAAATGACTACACTTGCGTTGGCAATGTAAAGATGTTTCCAGACGTATCTGAACCGGCTTTACACATACATTAGGACGGCGTCAGTCACATATGTTATTGGTTTTAAGTAAAATCTTGTACAATAGCTACGTTTATCTCAGAAATTTAACATATTTTTAGATAGTTTTACTTACATCGACAAGTTGACAAACCGTATGTCACGCAATGTTAATCAATGTATGTGTAGAACTGTCTTAAGGAGATTTGACATATTCAAATATAATACATCGAGATATATCTTATTCGGCAATGTTGAGATATAACGATTCGTTATTAACACATGACATGTTTAATTGTCCATTTTTATTACTTAAATCTGTGGTATTAACGACAGTGCGTTAAATTATTTAACTACTATAAAGCATATATTTTAAAATTTTTGACTGCAGTCGGCTCATAACGTCTGCTTGCTATATAGCTCTAAGCAAGCTATCTATACTAATATTATAGATAGTTAATGTTCGTGAATGTGTTTGTATGTTGGAGGTAATCTTTGAAACTACTTATCATTCGATAAAAAAAAAATCAACAGTAAAATGCCAGGTTATGACTAAATGACAAAGGCAGGCGGCTATATTTTTTAATATGTATAAAGCATTTTGGAATATTCTGGAACGATTCTTGTAAATTGACGAGGCGCGATCGTCTTCATGTGCGTTGAGCTCAAGCTGTAATATTCTTATTGCGAGTGTGATTGTGCATTGTATTAAACATTGCAAATATGTATAAGAAATTATACACACACGCACACACACACACACACACACACACATATATATATATACATACACACAAATACACACATATATGTTGTCTGTTTACATTTTATAATATAATTTCGGAGGTATTTGATTTTTAATTTTTTAAGCGAATTGTGTATCGGCTTAACTGACACATGTTTTCTGGGTAGCCTGTCTATCTTCGGATCTATCCGAACTCCTTCACGAGCTCCTGCCGATCCCAACGAGGTTCCGGCGGAGAGCAACAGTGATTTAATTGGATACATAATTTAATACAAAAATTTAAATATTAACATATTATGTACTTATATAGATATAGTTTTAGTAAATTATATACATATGTGTATTTTTTTGGTAGTTGTAAATTATTTTTAAACGTTTTGTGATATGTTTTCCACTATCGAAATTATATTTATTAGCTTTATAAGTCGCATTAACGATTTTTTTGTAATTTTAACATAAATCTATCATTAACTTGAAGAACCTTTTAAAGTACTCATTTTCTAATATAAAAAAATACTTTTACTATCTCATTCTCACTATCTTCCTCTCTCTTTCTGAAATCATTACTTGTACGTAATAATATTCTCTCGTATTTCTAAATCTTCCGTCTCTTTCGCACATCTTGTTCTTACTTAGAACGTACGTTTAAAATTTTTATATTTAGTTCTCTCTTTGCTTTGTTCCGATGTAAAGGCGTGATTAGTTTTAAGTTCTTTGCAATTGTGATTTAGTTCTTAGGGCTCGTTTACACTATCAATTTTGATGAAGACCTAAAGTGAATCGTTCCGTTCAACATTTCTTTCATTCGTTCGATGAATGATAGTTTCGTTTAATTTATTTAAAACATCAAAAGTGATATGTGAACAGGTCATTAGTTAAATGTAGATATGTAGTCTGTAGTCATCTTTTGTAGGGAGTGTACAGATTGAGGCTAAAATACTTTGTGAGATACCAGTATTGTTGATTCCATCATCATCATCGTCATCATTATCACCGTCAATATCATCAGCCTCTCTCAGTCCATTGCCGGGGATAAGCCTTCCTTTATGATCGCCACTGCGCCCAGCTCTCGGCTTGCCACATCTAGCTGTCTCCGCTTTGCTTTACTACGAAATAACCAAAATGGCCCATTGCACTGAATTCCGCATATGAAAAAAGATGTCACTGTCATATTGTCCATATTTCTAGACAACATGCAATAGTTTTTGTATATTTGTTTAAACAATTTTGTGTGATTTTTGACTTGGTTGGTGTGGTAAAATAATTTCCTCCATTGACAACACAAATTGACATAGGGGTGTTACACATTTGTGTCTATTAAATACTCAACGTGTTTTAGCCCATCCTGTATATAAAAATATTCAAGCCGAATTATTTAGTTTGTATACCTAGATATGTAGAATTAATAATTTCTTTAACTTTCGTGAACATTTTATTTAAAAATATTTATCTTTGATAGTGGAATGCATTCAATATGTTAATCAATGTATTTCTATAATTTAAAATTATTTCACTCGTTATTATCGTGTTTTAAATTAATCGTATTGTATCCTAAATAATTATACATCGCCAACAATTTACCGCCAGCGATTTACCGCCAAATAATCTCGCTTGATATTACTTCAACTTCACAATTTCCATTTAGTGCTATAACATCTAATTTACCTCCGAAATGTAATGGCGCGAAATAAAAGCAACCTTTTCCATTTTAACAAAAAACATTTGAATGAATCAATCGATTGGAAACGTCGTGCGACAGAATGTGGCGGTAAATTACGATTGGTAATTGCTGGCGGTAAATAATTGGCGGTAGTTGTGATATACTCTTATATTTTTAGACCTAGGTCAGTTGTAGCCATAATTTAGTCAATTATAGGTAATTGAAGCTAATTTCTAATTATTATTATATGTATTGTTCATTATATATTTTGTTCTTATACGTTACCAATAAAAGCAAACTGTTTAATAACACAAATTGGAGAATTTACTTAATTATATATAACTTATAATCAATTAAATTTACGAAATATAATTGTACAGTTGTGATGTTTTAATTTAAATATAGCCGATAGAATAATTATGTGATATATTTTTGCAAAAATCTAATTTTGTTGACGTTTAATGCTATTTTAATAGCTTTGGATATTTTTACATAACTATATATACTGCGTGTGCAATTGAGCGTTTTGATTCACATTGAAAAAATATGTTACGCTTGGTCTTTTTAAGACTTAGAGAGACCAAAGACCAAGCTTAGAATCTAAGCCGTCATAGATTTCTCAAGGGGCGGAATCGCTCGGCTTTTGCAAAGCTGGTATTAAATTATCGTTGCATAGAAAAAACAGTTATATTAAAAACAAGCAACCAGTGAACAAATGAAGATAAATATTGGGTTATTTAATCGGGTTTTAGACTTCGTGTTTTAAAAAAGGTTGGGTATCTGTGGATTAAAGTTGAATGCAATTAAAATTAGCCTTATATGTTTTTATAAATTATACCTGTTTCGTAATTAAAAATTTCATCTGGATGTTTCCTTCCTTCATTTATTTTTATGTGATATTTAGCATCGTGTTTGTAAATAAACTGACGCACCATACAAATGTACATTTTTAAAATAAACTATTTTTTTGCCATTTGTCATTTTTATTCAGTCATTATTAAATGATGAGTCATTTGTGACTATACCCAATACCCATGAGAGTTCCAATAAATTATTTATAAATAAATTCATAGAACTATTTATTTTATATTTCTGTCTTTTCGTGTTTTTAAGAATATTATTCGCGCGAAGTTAAAAAAATTATTGTTTATGTTCATTTTTTCAACGTTAAATATAATAATCTGTGGTCAAACAGTACAGCAGTGTAGAGATTTATTTATGTCTAATCTTTGACGAAAAAACCTTATTCAGAATCTAGTTTATAATTTTATGAATTACGGTTGAATGTCGATCGCCGTTGAATTATTATCCTAACAATAATCAAAAACTGAACAGAAGTATGATATTACCAGTGTCTAGAATCAGGTATAAAAGGAATAATTAAAGGCATAGATTTCTAAACAAATCGTAAAAGTTTTTGACGACAGCACAACTCTTCCTGGACCAAAAGCTTCCGTACCTATTTCGCTATGGCAGTGCAACAGAAAGATCCATCTACTATGTCTCGTTAGTACTTAGTGGTAAGTCAATTGAATGCAGCGACATCTATTGTTACGCAACGAAACATTAGTATAAGAGAATGCACAATAGATGGCGTGATAGGTAGGTGAGTTTCGGATTCTGCTGTAAAATTAATCTATATACGTATGTATAAGCGACATACCGCGGACTGATTTATCACGAGATCTCTGAGACTATAATATGTGCGATTGACTTGAAATCTGGCATAGTTATTCATTTCCGGACGTAGACGCTTACTAAGAATGCATTTTACAATAATCCTACCAAAAACGATAATTCTATCCAAAATTAATGTTTCGCCTACCATTACATACACCCTTCCCTCTCCTCGCCGGTCCATCCCGTACCGCTCGTCGCACACTCGCTTTTCTCTCCCTTTCCTCTGGCTTCTCTTTTCTTTTTTAAAAAGTATAATAATATTATTTCGACAATATACCACAGTCATAGGGTGAAATAGGGGATGAAAATTTGTATGGGAGTTTGTGATTGAGGAAAATAAAACAATGAAACTGCATTTAGGCACTTAATAAGAAGTAAATAAATATTAGTTCTAGCATTTTTTAAATTACCACCTACATGGGGATGAAATAGTGGATGGGAGCTAACATTAAAGATCGAACGAATCTATTAATCTTTATTATTCGTTGATTTACTGTGGCGGGGCAGCGAAATGCAAATGAAGTACATATCCAAAAAAATTCTAAACGCTGCTTAAAGGAACTATTCCACGCAATGAAGTCACGGGCAAAAGCTAGTAGTTATCTACAGCTGAGTCTTTACCAATATACAATAAAAAAAATTGATAAAAAATACATGTAATTAAAAATAGCTTAAATATTATACGATCATGTCACGAATATTTAAAATAATTGTTATATTCAACCCTAAAGGAATTTTAGTCGTCCGCAAAAATAACTCCGTCTATTCTTTGGTCCAGTTCGTCCATTGGTACTTCGTCAAGAACTTGGCATTTGAAACCTATTGCTAGAATCTGGAATAGCAAGAAAAAACCATTTACAGGGTTATGTTCATTTACAAGGATTCAATAGATCATCATCATCGCCATCAGCCTATCTCAGTCCACTTCTGGACACGGGCCTCCTCCAATAAGCGCCATCGCGCCGTATCTTCGGCTTGTCGCGACCAGAATCTGCCTGCAGCCTTTCGCAGAGCAGTAAATAACTGTTCCTAAATATTAAATAATTGGAACGGCTTATAAATCCACAGACCAGGTAATATTTACTTAATTAATATGTCTCTTTCTTTTTGGTCCCATTCCTAAAATTGTAACCATAAGAGAGAATAAGACAAAGCACTCATGTGTGTGACGTCTCTTTCTTAAATTATAAATATAGGAACTATGTACACATATGTACATATGTCATGTACGTGGTATCAGAGTACTGGTCTGGTTAGGTTTTCTCCAGTGCATGGATGAGTAAACCACAGCTTCTACTTCCTGACGTGCACTTCTCATTTCATCATCTCAAGTGAAGCCTAAGATAAAATCTGTTTCTGAAATAAGTTCTAAGTAAAGTTTGTGAACCAACAATACCGTTAGTTAATTATCCAATTTGGTTACCTTGGGAGCAGTTTCAGGGTTTTCTCTTAGGACGGCTATGTATTTGTCGTAGTAGCCGCCACCGTGGCCCACTCTGCCCCCGTCGCGGGTGAACGCAACTCCCGGAGCAATGATTAAATCCAAACCTAAAATATAAAAATATGTCCATATTTGTGAAATAGATATTGAATTGAATTGTTAACATTTAGATCGCTACTTTTTGGGGAAAATGCTTGCAGCCCAATATTTCTGTTATAAAAAAAAAGCCCACTGATGCACTCAAATCTTTAAGCTTCGTATACTGGAAGCAGCGATTGTTCCACTTGAGGGAGAACATGGTAAAGCAAGGTATTAGGCATTTGATCACTTTATGGTAAGTGGTCACCATCGCTTATAGACACGTGCACCAGCCGAACCACAATGTGCTGTCGACTGTGGTAGAGGTACATTTCACGCCATTCTTTAATAAATCTTTTAAAAATACTTCTCTTAACGATTTATTATACAAAACATCAAGAGATCACAAACCCTTTTCTAAAGCATCTTCTCTCTGCTGATCCTTTGAGTGCTGAGCTATTCCATGTCTGGTCAATGGCATGGCATCTTCGTCTCCTGTTTCCAACTTCAGCATCCGCATCTTGCCACCAGCGTACTGAGGAACGAAGGCGGATCCGCCTCTGGCTTTAATGTGGGCGACGAGCGGCGCCGTGTCGATCTCTTGATCCGTGCTCATGAAGAGTGAGATTCGTTTTGCTGATTTGTAGTAAGGATGATTGATCATCTAAAATTAGGGCACTTTATTAATAATCAATTTAAATATGTGCTATTGGAGAGGCCTGTGTCTTGTAGTGGACGATGACGAGCTGATAATGATGACGACGATGATGAGAACTATCTGTAATTGACCATAGCACGTTGACTCCATGAAAGATCTATACATTACTTTTAATGACACATTTTCGTTATTGGAAACGGATCTCACCTCAGAATGAGAAGGGCTAAGACTCTTCACGTATACCATTTACGTGTTGGCAGACTTTACATGTCTTAGAAAACATTGTAGAAATCTCTAAGGTTTCCTCACGAAGTTTTTCTTCAACGACACTCCAATAAAATTAGTCTTAAAACGCACTTTATTTTGGAAAATATGTACGTCTGGCTTCCAAAGAGGTACATAGATATTTAAAAAACATTTCCCTAACATGTGTGAAGAACCGCACTTGGCTAGTGTGGCAGACTATGATCTTAACTGTCTCATTCTGAGAGGATACCCGTGTTACAGTATTGGAATAATGAAGGAATTAAAAAAACATATGAATTCGGACTGTATACATAAATTTCATCATCATTATCAGCCTACTCCCGTCTACTGCACGCCACGGAGCTCGACCTTCATCTTCTTTTATACATATGTACATATATCTTGAATCAACAGAAATGTGTTACGTAGAGGCTAGCTGGATAGTGTAGAATCTAAACCATCCAGCTAAAATATCTAAACCAATCCATCCAACCAATCCAGCTAAAATATCCAAACAATCCAACCTAAAATATCTAAACTTCAGATATTTTGGGTTGGACTGTAAATTTACTAGATTTAAACAGGCGTAAGACCAGAAAGCAGAGGTCATGATAAGTTGTTGAAGATGTTATCTATTTATACTAGTTTTCATTCAGACTTCATTACAAGTATTCGTTTCTAATAACAAATAATATGACCGCTCTCATTTTTGTGATATAATGATTACAAAAACAATGACACTCAAAAACGTATTTATGTATGCTTGAATACGACTTTTCGCTTCGTTAAATAGATATTGTTTTGTATATAGTGTAATATAAATGAAGTATTGCATGCCGTCATATTTCATATACCTACCTTTGTAATACTTTTTCCTCGTTTTTTTTTTATAGTCCACTACAAAGAATGTTATAGCATATCATAATGAATTGCATTTCAATGTGGCCAAGTGCTGGCCAATACTGAATTTAAAAAAAAAACTCATTTCAAAGCAGTAATTTAACAATAATTGTAATGATCTGTATTTACGGAACATGGTTTATACGGAGGTATTAATAATATTTGATATATACAGTATGTATAGTGTATGATGTATAGTGTTCGTGTTCGTTGTGAATGGAATGCGAAAAATCACTTGTTAAATCAAACATTTGTTAATTTAACCCTTTCCACTCCATGTCGAGTGACCCTCGACAGTGATTTTGTTCCACAAGCTCCACTGTCGAGTGATAGGATACTCGACATGGTGTAATACTTCTTTTTGCGGAAAATTTTAGCGTGGAGCTGGTGGAATAAAAACAAAAACAGCCTTGGAGTGGAAAGGGTTTAATATTAATACAGACAAATATAAAAGATAATAAATTTCAATACTGCATTAAATAATGACAACCCGTGCTCGCTAACATGAGAACTGCGTGATGACGTCACAGATACGTGTTCATAGTGTAAAAAAACATACTACCAAATATCCTAATAAACTAAGAATTATTAGTAAGAGCATAACACTATTTAAATTGAAAAATGACATTATTTATTCATCAACTACGTATACGTTTTGTACATAGAAAACGGGTATCAAATAACCACGCAACTAAGTGCTTGAGAATAGGTAAAGACATTGTTTGACAGTGATTTAGTAAAAGTTTTGTAAGAGTTAAAAATGAGGTGCACTTAAATTAATATAGCTACTCAAAAATATAGAATATCAGATAAATCTGCCTTTTTAATTATGTTACCCGGAAGGGAAATTAAACTATTAAAAAAACACTTAAAAAATTAGGGTAAAAATATGTAGGTAACAAAAAAAAGTATTGAACGAAAGGAATTATTAAACATAATCAAGATAAATATATAACAGACGTTAAATAATAATTTATTCGAACAAAAGTTATTTATTGTTATTTTAGATTTGCTCTTTCAATAATTCTAGTATCAAATATTTATATATCGATGTATACATTATATAGAGTACTTACTTTATCATAGACAATTTTCGATTGCCGTTTCTTCTCTTCAGTTGATAAAGCTGATATTTTTTCAGCTACTTGATCTCTTATTGCTGCTTTGGCCGGGTTTGGTGTACGGCGACTCATGTTTGCTTAAACAATAAGAAAACATTTATAATTAGTTAATAAAACTCGTTTGAAAACTCATTAATTATTTCACATGTTATTGTCTTACCGACGGACGAGACTCTGTTATTAAACTTTAATAGGGACTGATACATTAATGTCGTGTTATCGAAAGACTAACCCAAACAACATAAGCTATCATTCTGTTTCCACGTGAACTTCTTTATTGACTATTAACGCCATCTAGTGCATCAGGACTAAATTGAGATTTTTTTTGTACAATAAAGAGTTTTAGCGCCATCTAGGAAATAAATACTGTACTATTTCAGCATCATGATTTATAGTTACGCTGATTGATGTTAACATATGGAACGCAGATGGCATTAGTACGCCGCAGCGAAATAAATATAAACAAGGCTGTATACATACATACGAATTTGCTCAATTAAATTGTAGCAGCACGTTTTATAAACATTATACCGCGACGAGTTTTACTATTGTGCGCTAATAAATATTATGCGGTTAACAGGTAGTACTGCTAATGCATTATATTAGGTAATAAGCACAAATATAGCTACATAAAAGTGCTAAACGTAGATGCCATAGAACATTCTTAAGTAAATTGAAATATGTTACGTTATGTTTGTAATTTATCATTTAGACATTTGCAATCGAATCAAATACCCTCTGAGCCACAGGCCGGCGTAGTAACCGTTATACCATATGGGTTGTCGGTATTCTATGAACAAAACTGTTACTGTTGTAAAGGGTTTAATTACCTGCAAGTTTAAAAGGGACATTTAATTTAACTTGTAACCTCCCTTTATTATTTCTCTTTGCGTGTTGATCTTTCTGAGATGGAACGAGGTTACAGCTTTCATTTTGACAAATTTAACATTTCCAATTATTTTTTTTGTACAATTTCATTACTTCCTTAAATTGTTCGTTTATTTAACAGCAATTAAAGTACTGTAACCGTAAACAAAAAACCGTAAAAAAAAAAAAATGTTTGTAAGGTGTGTGAAGTCCGCCAACCCGCACTTGGCCAGCGTGGAGGACTACGGCCTTA
>DWJK01002303.1:0-14885 GCA_018248815.1 Croniades pieria auraria
AATTCTAAGGTGTGTGAAGTCTGCCAGTACGCACTTGGCCAGCGTGGTACACTATGACCTCAACCCTCTCAATATGACAGGAGACCCATATTCCAAAAGTGGAATGATAAATGAGTCGATTATTATTATATCAATTGAAATAAGTGGGAAACTGAAGTCTAACCTTTGAGGTTATCGTTGACATTCGTAGTATTATTGAGGCTTAGGGAGACATATTTCGCTTAAAAAATATCAATGCAAAGGACCTACGGCTGCGATATTTTTCTATCTCACGTCAGTTCTATTCAATGTTCGGAATAAAGCCAACATGATACATGAATTGCAATATGCAATATCGTGCATTTGGTTCCCAGGGAGTTGCTAAGTGCCTTTACGAAAATATTGGCATATTTTATTTCAGGGCAAAAGAATCCACAAGGAGTTAGTCTTCGACCAACCTATACGAGCCTTCGATCAGGATACGGGAGTAGCGGCTCCTATCCGCTACGAGCTAATCTCCGGCAATGAGAGACGGCTGTTCCTTCTGAGCGCTCTGAACGGCAGCTTATTTTTGGAGAAGGAAGTGGACCTAGATGCTGAGTCTTCATTACCCGGTGAGTGTGTGGTAAAAGTTAAATGATAGATAGTAGGGGAGCATGTAATTTCCTAGCGAATGAAATGAAGAGAACGAAATTAATAAAAGACGTGGGAAATAAATTAAAAAAAAATAAAAAGTGTTTGAATAAACCGTTAAAATTTTTCCAGTTATTGTTATTACTGGTTTGTTATTACAGCGTAAAACCAGCTTCTATCCCCGCTTTGTAAATGTAACTGAACTTGAATCCATAGACTCCTACGCGCGTAGTAAAACGTTTATTACTCCGTATTATAAATATATCTGTTCATTTATGGACGGTATTTATTCGGTTTAAATATACAGCGAGAATTTATTTCTATACATTCTCGTATGTTACACATTTGACTCACACTATCTTGCGTTTGCAACTTTTAGCCAATACCTATGTACTTCAAGTGCAAGCCTCTCAAGTGGATAATCCGTTGAAGACAGCTCAAGCTAGGATTGAAGTGGAAATCTTAGATCTGAACGACAACCTTCCAGAATTTGAAGTGGACTTCTATAACATCAGCATCGTGGAGAATTTGCCCAACGGTAAAGAGTTTAGAATATTTGTCATTCGTGTAACTTCGAAAGAAATGAAGTCTTAAATTTCGTTTCTACCCTTCTGTGTGTATGACTGATCTTTTATCGCATCCTGTAGCGACCTGGGATGGACAAAATTTGTCAATAAATGTAATCAACCAGCCTTAAGGCTTTTAATTAGGTATAACTAAAAGTGCAGACCGTGCGATGAACATAATATTATATAAGAAACTGAATTTTACTCTAAATTACTAACATTGAATGGAAATTATTGTATTTGCACTGAATTACAATTATTCTGTGAACAGGTTGGCTAAAAAGTTTTTGTTTTTGCGTCGTCTTCATGTGTATTCATTTAAAATATTTCTATAAGTGACGTCACTGCACCTTATTTTAATGGTAGAATGTTTGTAGTTAGTACTATAAGCAAATTGTAATAACTACATTTGTGCAATAAATTATTATTACTACTTAACTTATACTGGCATATCTTAGAATCATATTCATTGCCCGAAAGTTTTAAAAGTAATTTGGTTATGATCGAGTCATTACCTTAATAGACATCGTTATCGTTACAGGATTCAGTGTTCTCCAAGTAATGGCGACAGATAAAGACCAGGGCGATAATGGAGAGTTTACGTACCAATTGAATGACCCCGAAGGAGCCTTTGCTATTGACCCCAGAAGCGGCTGGTTGACTGTCAGGAACCAGGTAATAAATCAGTTTGTTTAAATGGTAATAAAATTAGGTCGATAAATCCTTATTACAATTTATTAATGAATTAATGTGTGCTTGAGATTCAGTTCTGTTTTTAGCTCTTAACATTCGAGTGATAGAAATGAACTATTCGCAGCACGAACAATGTTCAATCAACCTATGAACAAACATAGATAAATAAATATTAAATACCCTTTAATAGTTGTCTTATTCTCATATTCGGCTTAAAATAAGTAATAATAAGAAAAAAAAAGCGATTCCTTGAAAAGTTTATGTGACTAATATGTTGCAATTCGATTTTTTTGTGTTGGTTTCAGACTGTTTTGGATAGAGAACAACATGCATCATTACGGATGAAAGTCTATGCAAAAGAAAAGAATCCAAGCGTTGTTGGAACATTCCTTGACAAGCAAAGACTTTCCAAGTGGCGTAGAAATCCAACTACACCCAGAACCAATTTAAAAGATAAAACAATGTACGTATTCCCGGATAAAATAGGAACAAAAAGCGAAAATATAGAATACTTTGAAGATATACATCAATTGATGTCATTTGTCACGGTAGAAGTCACGTTACTCGACGCCAATGATAACAACCCCACGTTTGTGCCCAGCAATCTTTATGAATTCGCAGTAAAATCAAACGCAAAGATTGGTACTTACATAGGAAAAGTCAAAGCGGTTGATCCGGACTTAGGAAGAAACGGTATAGTACTCTACGATTTGCAAAGAACCAGTAACTTGACTATCACATCCCCCTTTCAAGTAGACGCGAAAACAGGAGTAGTGAGTTTAGCTGAATCGCCTATATTGGAAGGCAGACATGCTCTATTCATTGAAGCATCAGACCAACCAGCAAATCCCAGCGAAAGAAGATATTCCTTGGCAGTGGTTACAATCGATGTTACGAGAGCTCAGAAAGGTGAAGAAACTCTTTTTATAGCATTATTTAAAAAGATTTACTTTGACACATTTGACTCTGATTTTTTTGCAGGTCCTAAGCCAGAACGGCCTGACTTCATCGGTGCTCCTTACGAATTCTGGGTCGGATCAAATGTTGGTATTGGAACCAGTGTTGGGCAGATACGAGTTAATGACGCTATGGAAAAATCGGATGTATCATATGATTTGCTACACGGATATGAAGAGGGTGGTACGTATTGAAAATCCTTAGTTTTTTCTATTGTATATTAAAACATACAATATAAATATATTAAATACAAGTAACGTCATGGTTTTTCAGTACCGTTTGCGGTCGAAGAGCGTTCGGGTGTTATAACAGTTATAGAGGAGCTCTCAAAATTCGATCGCCCTTTGTATGACTTCGAGGCAGTGGCTATGCAGGAAAGAGTAAACATATCAATATCGACCAATGCTACTGTTCACGTCGTTGATGTCAATGACGAGAGAGGTGTCTTTTTGAAGTAATGAATTGTTCTTTACATTATTACATTTAATCTTTTGATTCTCAATAACGGTATTTTTTTATTCAAGGGGAACTCAATCACCATTGGTGTTTCGAGTCAAGGAAAATATTGCTGGTGCTACCATCGGACAAATATTTCATGTCAATATAAGTACTATGGCGGTAAACAGTAGTGCAAATATTCAGTTTATAATTGCCAATCAGCAGGATGTCACGGATGATATTGCCATAGGTAAGATATAATGTTCTTGTGAAAATTATAAATATTTTTTGTTCTGTTAATTAAATATAATCGTTGCTTTTAGGCAAAGATGGAACTATTTTTGCTCAAAAACCACTGGATAGAGAAAAACGTGATACTTATAGAATGACTGTGATAGCTGAATTTAATAAAGGCCTTATATCTGGAGCTGGTTTATATCAAGTAACTATTTTTGTTGATGATGAAAATGATAATCCGCCAATATTTGAGTCACTAGCTTATGATGGTGTTATTACTGAAAATTCAAAGAAAGGTACAGAAGTAAAATTGAATCAAAAAATACATGCAAACGATGCTGATATAGGACAGAATGCAATATTTACTTATACTCTTTTTGGCGATGGTCACGATTTGTTTAATGTTAATGAAGAAACTGGTATTGTCACTTATATTGGGAACAAATTGGACCGGGAAGAAAAAAGCGTATACTTATTAAAAATTGTTGCAAGAGACAAAAGCGGCCTCAGCTCAGAAACAAAACTTACCATTACAATTTTGGACGAAAATGATAATAAACCAATGTATAAACAAATAACAATCCCCGTTGGTGAAAACATTGAACTATTGGAAACCGATGAAAAAACCACGGTTAAAATATATAGAGAAAAAAGAAATGATTCCGATGGAACAGTGACAAAAATAGAAACTAATCCGAAAAATAAATTTTCACTTATATCAGATTCGTCTGGTCCATTATTTGTAGTTTCAGAAAATGTAGCTATTGGCAGCACTATACTAAAATTGAATGCAATAGATATGGATAGCGGACCCAACGGGCAAATAAGATATGAATTTGTTTCTGAAATTTTTATGCCTCCGTACGCCATTCCGTCAAATGCTGCACAACTAAAAAGATTTTTTGTTATAAACGAAAGGCATGGCCACATAGTCGTTGCTCGAACTTTACCACCGGAATCGGAATTTCGATTAAATGTATCGGCATTAGATGGCGGCGAACTAAGCGATCACATAACGATTAGAATATTTGTTAAAGATGTTAATGATCACTTTCCAATGTTTAAAAAATCTTGGTATAATTTTAATGTGGAAGAAGCGCAATATAGCCGAAGAATTTTGGGCAAAGTAGATGCTACTGATGCTGATTTTGGTCAGAATGCTAATTTGACTTACTTTATTCAACCACTTGGAAAGGATATTCCTTTTGAAATATCTCCGTTGAGTGGTGTCTTTAGCGTTAATGGGGAATTAGACAGAGAAAGAGAAGATAAATATATTTTGACAGTAGTTGCTCAAGATAACGGTGTCGAAAAGAAACTATCTTCTTCAGTTAGTGTTGAAGTTCAAGTTTTAGATGTTAATGATAATGCGCCGAAATTTTTTGCTTATGACGAGTTATTAGAATGGAAACATCCTGAAGCTGGTGAAATTTCTAATCATAATTTCGATTCTGTTATGATGTTGCCAGTATATAAGGTATCTATGGAAGAAAATGCACCTATAGGTACAATGGTAATAAGAGTACATGCGAATGATTCTGATTTTATAGGTAATGGCAATGGTTTAATTTTATATAGCTTACCACAACGAAAAAATCTTCTTAACAACTTTGCAATAGATTCGAAAGAAGGAATAATAACAACCACTGGTCGATTAGATTATGAGAGTCAAACAGCGCATAATATTACTGTAATAGCTTCCGACTTGGGATTACCAAGCTTAAGTTCAACAGCAATAGTAATGCTTACAGTTAAAGATGTTCCCGATGATATTGAGGTTTCTGACAAACCAGTTTTCATATCTAGATACTATGAATTAGAAATCGAAGAAAATGTTCACACACCTGTGGAATTAGTAACTTTAAATCTTACAGAGTATTATGAGAATTTTAAAATGAAATACTTTATCTTAAATGAGAATGATACTGATATTAAAAAATCTTTCGTAATTGATCCTCGCAATGGGACTTTATATTTGGTTAGAAGTCCAGACAGGGAAACCAGAGACATCTATGAAATTATAATAAGAGCCGAAAGACAGAAAATTAGTAGAGAACTACCCCATATGATATATCCAGTATCAGATGACGTCCTAGAAGGAATGACAAAGTTTGATGTAAAAGTGGTCGTGAGAATAAAGGATGTCAATGACAATGCTCCAAGGTTTGTCAATGGAGGTCGACCAATGGTAACAGCTATACCCACCACAGCACCTTTTGGATATGAGGTTATTCAATTGCAGGTAAAGATTATTTTCATTATATTGGTTATTAAAATATTCTTTTGTTATTGGTATCGGTATGTATTTACACTCGTTTAACTGTGTTAATATATATTATGACGTATACATAATTGAACATATGCAATAATATTGCGGCGAACATATGAACATATGAAATAATATGAAGCGGTAGGTAGTGGAGTGTAGTATTACCACTTTTAACCTGATACACGTAGTATAAAATAAGGGGTGAGCAAGTCAATATACACTAGGAACAAATGCAAACTTCGTGCTTCATGGGAACAAATCCAAATTGGGAATTTTAAGTTAGAAAAACCCAATAATACTTTGCCCAACCACTGGATCGAACCCAGGATCTACTGTTCAGCAATCGCGCTCGCAACCATAAAACCAATGAGTTAATCACTATTTATGTACATACTAGTAATATACATTATGCTCCAATTTTACCAATGTTTGATTCGTCTGATTATTTTAAGGGAACCATTGTTTAATGTATAATTTATAAGTTTTTGATAGTTTAGAATTAGAGACTTAATTATTTTTCGTCTTTTTCGTGATATTTATTTTCAGGCGATAGACGCAGATATAGGAATTAATGCGGATATTCGTTATCACGTGATAAATTCTGAAGGCGCCAGGTTTACCGTGGATACTGTGACTGGTCGAGTTAGAGTGGCCGGTAGCTTTTCTAGAGACGCTGGACGTATCATAGGTTTCGATGTGAAGGCTACAGACAGACGAGGTGCCGACGATGGGAGATCGGCTATCGCGAACGTTTTTGTAAGTTCGACATCTTAGTCATTTAAATTTGATCTAGTAACTTGTTATTTGCGTTTTATGGTATCAACACAATTAACTTTATCTGATCCAGTCCAAAAGTTTAAACATAATCAATTTTTATAAGAAAATATAACAACCCACAAAAGTTTACAAAGAAAACTTTGACAACGATATGCCGGCTCAATATTGTTTTAACCTACAACTTAGAAGTTTTGTAATCCTATCTCACCGCAATCACAAGGAAATTCTAGTTTGAGTTACAAGATTTTAACAAGTGTGAAAAAAAATTATAACAGCCCTTGAAGATGCTATTTTTAAACATACCAATGGTTGTAAATGTACTATATTTGTTTTCTTGTTAGAATTCGAACACGCTCAGTAAAAAAGTAGGTCGTGACATAATATTGCTAAGATCGTTCTACATTTCTAAGAAAGTATTAAAAGAAAACTTTATCGTGCAAGTTCTTTTAAGGACTCATAAGATGCTTCATATTTTTAACTTTAAAAGAAGACCGATTCTATGTTTGCGGTGTGGTGCCATTGACATGCAGATTATATTTTATAATTAATTTCGGTAACATAAAAAAATTTAATATCTCAATAATTTGAAGAGAACTCCCAAGATGTTCATGATTTCGGTTGGTACATTTCAGGTTTACGTGTTAGACGAAAACAAACAGTTAGTGCTCGTTGTGGCAGCTAAGCCGATGGAAGTCGAGAAGGAAGTGGATAATATTACTCAGTACCTTTCTAATATGACTGGGTTTGATATAAGGATTAGAAGACTGGAAACAAGCTCGAAGACTACAATGGACAAGTACGCGTGAGTATCATTGAATTGAAACCTCTGTCTATATACATTGACTTAACTTATTAGTCCGTATATCATTAAACGGGCGGAGGACGTCCTATGGCTAGATCGGTTAATAAACTTTCTCCAACAAGAAAATTCTGAATCATTTTATCGTTTTCATTTTTTGGACACGCGTTTTAGTGAACATTATGGAGAATTCTAGGGTGTAAATTTACTCAGGATGTTTTCGATTACTGTAAAAACAAGATATATTTTACTCCTTAAATTTTTAAAAACAAATTTGGACAAAAGTAGGTATTTAAATTCTATCACGGGACCATTAGAACGAAGGACTCAATTCTGTTACTAAGCTATCCTAGTTGGTACCTTAACACGTTTTGAAAAAAAAAATTGTTTGTGTTATTTAATAATTCACTGTTTTCCTTCACAAGAAGCAATCTTGAAGCTTAGAATACACATTTTTATACAGAGGTGGCCAATGGTATTTGAATACAAGGTGTCCGGGGTGGGAGTCCAAATTCTAAACTAATAGGTCCCCGCATTTATCGGAGTTAATTGTTGACTTTTAATTCTTTCATTTGCTTAATACATAGTTGTCTTATTTTCATTTCATTACAGAACTGATTTGTACATTTACGCCGTGGACCCAATGTCTAATGCTATTATCGATATGGACGTACTGCAGAAGTAAGTAAAGCTTCGAAGTATCTATATTACGCATTAAAATTTATTAAGTTTAGCATGACATCATTTAAAAGATTTGTTGTTTATAAATTTTAATGAACAATTTTTCAATCAATCGCCTCTGAAAGAAGACGAGCTCCGTTGTTCTGTTCCTACTGTTTAGCGCTAGTGGTTGGGTTCCATTCTGAAATGTGGAATAGGCAGACATGTTGTGATTTGTATTGTTTTAAATCCTCAGGATTAGCAATTTCTGTGTCAACGATTTCAAAACAAATTAATTAGACAGACTAATTAGTCATGATAATTATCTGAACTACTATCTGTAGTTCTAACAATTACCTGCGCTACAAGTCCTCTAAAATATTAAATTCCTTTAAAAAATTGAGTGATTTATTTGATCTGTTTTCAGATCGCTGCTGAAAAGAGAAGTGGACTTGCGTCATGACCTAGCTGGATTTAAGGTGCTTGAAGTTGGAGATACAGCAATGGTCCAGGCTAGAACGATCAAGATGCTTAGTACTATGGAGATAAGCGTAGTAGCATTGGGATGTTTGGTGTTTGTTGGAGCCTGTACCACAGCTATATGCATACTGTGTGTTAGGAGGACAAGAAGGTAAAAATATTTTTTTCCACAATTCAAGAGTTTTTTCCCTGTCTCTATTTGCAGAGGCTTATCACTAACAGTGGACTGAGACAGACTAATGATGGTGATGCTGACTGATCACAAACGAGTCCGAATTGTTAAATTGTCACTGCAACCTGATAAAAGATGAATGTACCCATAAATTTTATAATAATTTTACTTACGGATTCTAAGCACAAAAATGAAGAAAATTTTTTTTTCAAAGTAACTGAAATGATAAGCAACTTTAAGACATTATTAAAAGAAAAATTGCAGTAAATGGAAATAATAACTATAATGGATCCTTGAAAGTTCTTCTTCAACTAATTAATTGCATCATTTTAAGTGCTGAAAACACTGTCTTCATTTCTTTGTCCAATTTTATCACTTCTCAACAAACTTCGCAGTAAAAACATTTTGAAACTTAGTCTTGCATTAAAATAATCAGTTGTTTTCTATCTGTTATCTTCAGTTGTACAAAGGTAAGCGACCTTTTATTTTCTACTGTTACATTTCAGACATCACCATCACCACAAAAGAAAGCATGCGCCCAATTATTTCATGTAAAGGCTTTAAATTGCCAATAACGATAATTATAACTTTTCTTCATTTGTGATAGTTCTTTATGATTGTTATTTAATAACTTATTCCTGTCTTTACATTTAATGGTATCTATTAGTTTTGTTAATTCTAAATAAATTACTTTGAAATTTATCCGGTTTTATTATTTCTGTCACCTCATCTAAAGTAGTCTTGTGCACGGTAATATTGTATAGTACACTTAGATCTTTCGTATATTCTTTGTAAGAAAGTAGATTTGATGTTGAATGGTATCGATACTGGCATGCTTTTGCAGAATCCATAGTAGTATTTAATTTCGTAATTGCCAAATGTTTAATATACATTTTTTGTCAGTTGTAAGATTATAATGACGGTATATAAATATACCAGTTTTGAAAACACTTAAAATGTTGCCATTGTCGAGCGCATTCTTTAAATCAAATCGTATTTCCGGTGTATTAACCCTATGTTTCCGTTGATTGACTCCTCTTCTATCTTTTGCCTTAACAGAAAACGCCACAAACCATATTCCCAGCAACGCCTTAACGCTTTTTCAACTGAGCACTTAACTAAGTTCGGCGGTCTCTTTCCATCGGGTGGCAACCAGTGCCAGGAACTCAATCAGTCTTACAGTGAAGCCGATTCTTATATCGACGTTATTAACCAAAGTACCCTGAAGAAGACCTGTCCCCATGGTAACACAGTGGAAGAATTCGGAAAGGCACATCAGAAATGTGCCAAGAACCAGTTCGATGCTAACGGATCGGAAGTCTTCAATCAAAAGCATGAGAGAATATGCATCAAATTCAATCAAAGACCGTTACAAAAGAGGTATGATATCTATATTATAAAGGCATGAATTTCTGCACTTTTAATGGTGTTTGAGCTAACAATAAGTAATTATTTCCGTAACTAGCTTAAATCCAGTCTCTTAAATATTATTCTAAAAGTAATTAATTTCAAAGTACATTCACTAACGGAACCCCTTTGTTCGATGATCAAACGACTATCTCTTACTGACGACTTTGTTGAAAAGAATGTCATTTTGCGTAACATAGTGTTTTTTCATATATAAATCGCACAAACATAGCTATAATGAACACGTAATAAAACTTAATGAGCATTTTGACTGCCTCGTTGGTTGAGTGGCTGCAAGCGCGACTGTCGATCAGGAGGTCCTGGGTTCAAATCCCGGTTTGAGTACTATTGGATTTTTCTAATTTATAATCTCTAGTAGTGACTCGGAGTCTAGATCTTTGCCCGGTGTATGGCAAGAGGCTCACCATCTATTCCATGGGTCTTTAACGTAACTGGTGAAACGTGGTAGTGTACTACACTCCTCTGCCTACCATTTCGGGGATTACAGGCGCGTTGTTACGTTAAGTATTTTAATTTTGACATTTCCATAGACAAAAGCTTGAAACAAAAAGCTTACTTTCCCATTTTGAGTTAAGCTTTTAAGTAAACCGCAGAATGGAAAGATTGGATTCCAACTCCGTTTAAGAGTAACTCCCTTTGCTCTCTTCGATCAAATAACGTGTAACAAACAAAGCGCTTGTCTCATATACTCTGTCAACCATGACTAACACGAAGCATGTCTTACAAAACACTAAAGCATTATTATTATTATTAACATATCGATAATTATTTATTTTGACTTTTGATTACTTAAAACTATAACAATCTCACTTTTGTTAATAAAATTATTAATGTACTAATTATATATTTTTTAAACTCATAAATAAATATTTCGTTATAATAAAACATATTAATGTACAGTAGTGTTTCTATTGAATACGAATAATGAGTCCATTTTAAAAGCTTTAGAGGCTAATAATGTTCCAATTTGTTATGTAACCATTTTAATGTACAGTTATTCGCATTATATTTATTACTAACACAAACATGTATTCTATATGAGTATCTACATTACCATACATCATAATCTGTTCCATACTCCACAATCACCACGACGTCTCATACGCCAACACAGAAAAGGGCAGGACACCTCGATAACATCAGTGAATTCCAGTGGCCAGGACTCGGGGATTGCTGAAGCGGGAAGGTGTCCTTGTGGCCAGTCCAGCACCCACACTTCGGAGGAGAGCAGTGGGTGAGTGTCAATTTCATCTGCTTCGTACTTCTATATTCATCACTCGATCTCTATCGAGCCAGTAGCGGACCTATTTGATCAAGCTAGATGAGTCGCAGTCTCCCTCGGCACCTGCAACCATCCACATGCGCGTCGCATATCACCATTGTATAATTCTCAAAACACATCGTGATAAATGCGTCAAATGTTTAAATTCTACAAGTTTCATATTCGGTTATTTTAATTTCCGCAGTTGCAGCTATGAAGATTCATTGAAATCGAACCACAACCAAGACCAAACTAAGCCGTACCCCAGTCAAGATCAACGGTTCCTTCGGCGAGCTTCATTCGCTCATCAACCATTAGACGCTCGTCGTTATAATCACCGACGGCAGTCCTTCTCAGAAAATCTCCAGCGACACTTTCCCCCCTTCGAGAGAATTGGCTCTGGTGGAAGAATCACTAAGCAATTGTCCACTCCGAATGTAAACATGCCTCATTCATATTTTCTTAATGGTAAGAAAAATTATCGAAGAAAGGAAGTAATCAATGAGCCAATGATAGATTATGATCACAGCGAAGTGGAAGACCTATTCGAAATGAAACTGAATAGACGCGCAAGCGGGAATAATAGAAAAAGCAGGAGTTTCATGGAGTTGGGAGGACAGGCCGCTGTGTTCGTTGCGACGCCCGCCGCCGCTGAAATCATGAGGCGACAAGGTAGCGAAAGGCTAATGTTCGCCAGGCCATTACAGTGACGTTAACCTAATTAGATTTAATGGTAAAATGTGATTATTGAGAATTTTCTGAAAAACACCAACCGTTGTGCCGTTGTTTGTCAAGGCCAATGCATTTCCCAGCATTACAATATGATATTTAAGATCACCTCTTAACAAAAATAGGTCAAATATAATAAAAAATTAATGTTAAACTATTTTTGAAATGTTTGCAACAAATTTAAAAAAAAACTAAGCTGATTAAAAAATGTCTTGGTATATCCATGAAAAAAAACGTACCCACTTCCAGAGCCTATTACTGGATATTTTCCTACCGATGCGTCTTAGTTTTACGTTGAAGGTTTTAGTTGTTTTAATAAATGTGTATAGTACTCCATAACTTATATAAATTTTCGGAACATAGCGGGATAATGTAGCTGAAAAATTCCTTGTGAAAATGTTAAAAATACCTGTAAATTGTATATTTGTAATATTGTAAATACTTGTCATAACATTACATTTATCTTCTAAGTTGTATGTGTTAGTCTATTAAATAAGTTTCATAGAATAAATTGCCTTACATAACAACGTTTTCTGGGCAATAGATCTTGCTAGCTATTTATTACATATTTTATTTTTCAAGACGTGTGCCATTTACAAGAAGTAAAAGATATGAAGCACATTTAATAAGACGCAAAACGTTATACTAAAGATACATTTATATACATGTACATGATGTATTTATTTTAAACAACGATTGTTTCAATTGCCAAAACTTCTTTGTCGTTTGACATTTTGTATACTTCTATTTCTTAAGTTGCGTATCCTGAGCTAGTGGAAGGCCCTTTGCATGTTAACTGTATAATATATTTGGTTAAGTTTTATGCACTGATTCTAAAATGACAGACATTTTAAAAAAATTTTTTAAATTATACATTTTTTGATGAATTTTAAGGTAAAAATTGAAAATCACGGATTGCTACAATTATATATTTTTTTAATCTAAATATGATCTACGCCATATTCCCAAAGCACACAGTTACACATACTCTTATATAAATATTTAATACATATTGTTTTCGTTTATTACAATACCTAAGATTTTTATATAGTATTCCATGTATAATATAAATCTACAGGAGTTCTAATGTAGTCATTTGTGTTTGGACCACTTGTATCTTTGTAAATACTATTAATTATAATAACTGTGAACATGTACATGTTAGTTTCTTAAAAATACAATGAAGTTAATAAATGTTTGTTTACTCATTTACAACTCCTGTCCGTGCACTCATGCAGTGAGCAAATAATTTTAATGGAAACGTTAAGAAATTACATTATGTTTCCTTTGCTCTTTACATCAAAATATCTTTCTTCATATGTATGTGTTAATCAGTTTATAAAATGACTCCTAAATAAAAAAATTAAATAAAATGCCGCCCTAGAAGTCTGTTGTAGGGCAGGATGGTTAAGTTGGGGGTGAGGTGGATAAGATCGGTAGGTTTGAGTCCCTAAGATGGAACCCCTTTTGCCAAGGCAATAATACTACTGATACGATAACAGTATTATTAATTTTATGGGTAACAAATAATTATATTCTCTGGCTAACCTATGACGGATTCGGCTTGATGAAATATTTATTTATTTTCATTTCAATGTATTTTAAATAACCTATTTGCGAGCTGTTTTCAAATAAAAAGGGGCTGAATTAATGATTAATAATAATAATACTGTTAAGTGTGTTTAAATTACGAAGCGAATTCTGTATTTTCAGTTATAATTTTATAAATCAGTGGTTCTAAAATTAAACAATGTGGTTTAATACTAAATTGGGAAATAAACAATTTAAAAGAATTCGTTAAATATGTGAAGAAAATTAGACAGCAACCATCATAATCTCGACCACTCTTATCGTCTCGCGGTTGAACACGCGTCTCCTCAGGTTTCACAGGCTTTACAGTACGTTCAACACTCAATAACTACCTCACCTGCCCGTAGTGCATCGGACTACACGACGGACGAGTATCTGGCGGCCGGCAGATGACGAAATAGCGCAGCCTGCCGAGGCACTCCTACATGCTCTGTCCGCTTACGGCCGGCAGCGTTGTCTACGTGATATCTAGTGTCAGGACTGTGGGCAAAAACATTATATACGAACATAATTATCTGATTAGAAATAGAACTAACGAGACTTCAGATAGATTTTTTTTTTGTTTCCGGTCACTTCTTAGAACTTCCATTACTTCTTCACTCACCGCCACATCTTCTGCCACCAGTTCAAAGTTAAGTGGTGTTAAACATTGCTTGAACATATTTAAATACATATAACAAAAAGAAATTTGTACAAGAATAAATATTTACTTGTGAATGGAAAATAAATTGCGAACGACGTGTCAAAGGCTCAAATTTATCAGCTGTAGTACTCTACTTTCGAAACCCAATTTAATCGTGTGGTCTAGAATATCGTACAGTATAAATGAATAAGTACTGACTGAATACTGAATGACTGCCTCGTTGGTCAAGTGATTTGCAAGCGCGACTGCCGAGCGGGAGGTCCTGAGTTCAAATCCTGGGTCGGGTACTATGGGACTTTTCTAAATTAGAATTTCTAGTAGTGACTTGGAGTCTGTATTAATCACGTGTACTACACTCTTCTGCCTATCCCTTCAGAGATTATAGGCGTGATGTTACGAGATAATGTTACGAATAAGTACAATAGTGGTTTTTCACGGGACGCTCTAGGCGTTTTTTGTGACTTGTCCAAAGCATTTGACTGCGTTCAACATGAAACAATCAGAAAACTCAGGCATTATGGCGTTATAAATGCTGCACTCAAGCTTTTGACTTCTTATCTGAATGATAGAACTC
>DWJK01002304.1:0-14885 GCA_018248815.1 Croniades pieria auraria
CACCCCATTATGAATTTTTAAATATATTTGCCATGTACAGACAGCGATCAGTTACAGTTTTATTATATGTATATATATATATAACTGTTCAACACTATCGTTACAATACAACTCTATTTTAGAGTGCTAAAACTTTTAAAACGTACCACATGCTCGTGGTACTTGATACTATGAAAACTAAATCAATGCGTGTAAATTTCGGCAACAACAAATTGCAGTTTACAGCAAACAAATATAAGATATAAATACCGCTCCGGAAGTAACATGTTTGAACATATTCCCTAGTGCCATGCTAAATAGCTGACATTCTTGTACTATTGTGTCACAGTATAATGAGTGTGGAAGCCAGACAATTACTAAGATATGCAGCATTCAAATAAATCCTTAAAAGAGCGCCTAGTCTGTGGTTGACCGGCTTTAAGATTTTTGTTCTAACGATGTGTTAATGTATGGTATAAAAAGAGATCAATTGATATTAGTACCCGTTTAATATAATCTGGTTCTGCTTGTTTTTATTATTATCAAATGTCTAATAATAACAATTAATATTATTATTATTATTTTATTTAAATAGGCATAATTAGATGGTTCGAATGAAAATGTATTATATTGAAAAAGTCTTTTTCATTCCAATGTGTTGGCCAAACGTTTGATGATATTGGTGATATTCGTAGCATGCGTGTGGGCCGTTAATGGACGATATCCGAACAGCCATTCATTTCAATCACCGAACTCCGGTTTCCCCTGTTATCACGTTCGCTTCTTTGCTGGTTACATAAAAAGTTCCGACATTATAAAGATATTTTAAAAACTCTTTTGTAAAAGAAAACATATAATATAAACAAGTCTGTTGACATTCACATAATTTTTTTTACCTATGATTGTCTTTTACTGCTTTTGATTTTTGACTGCCTCTGATTGACTGACTGCGACTGCCAATCGGAAGGTCCTGGGTTCAAATCCCGGGTCGGGTACTATTAGATTTTTCAAATTTAGAATTTCTAGTAGTCACTCGGAGTCTGGTCTGTGCCCAGTGTATGGCAATGGGCTCACCACCTATTCCATAGGACGTAAACGTAACTGGTGAAACGTAGGGGTGTACATGTGTGTGTTACACTTCTCTATATACCCCTTCGGAGATTGCGGGCGTGATGTTACGCTTTTTTTTCGGTTTTCTTTTAATGTAACAATAACTCTTATTTATAGAATGCAATAATTTTTGGATTAGGAATTACTTTAGCAGCATCACTTTTTATATAGTTTTTCAACACATTCGAGTAAATAATATTATCTTCAAAAACAAGACCTTTACCAGAAAAACATATGAACGTACTCCATCTCACAAGCTCTCCCTTAACACCGCTTTCCTTAATTGAAGTTCACTGAGGGTAGATCGAAATACGAGGGTATAGATAAGGGTAGTTATTGATATTTATAGTTAACGTAACTACTCATTCGCCTAATGCACAATATTTTTAAATTCTATCAAGAATAATTCTGACGTAATTGAAATATAACGTGCTTTTTACAAAGGCTGTTTTTGTTCACATCTTCAGCTATCTTCTGCATTACAGAAAACAATTTAAGATACATATTTTAGACGATGTTTTATATTTATAACAAAAATAATTATATTAATTCCCAACCGCCAGAATACGTTTTGTTACGAAAACAACTTAATGTTAGGAAGCGTTGAATAAATTGTGAATTGTATATTAAACTGCATTGTCTCACGACACTGTCGTTGAACCCATGTATACTATCCACATTCGTGGCTACTTACTCGTATGTAACTGTACATCCGGCGTACTACGAATCCTATATACTTACTCTACATACTACGCATGTCACGTGGACCAACAACTCACGTGGTCAGTTCTCGGATGGTTGACCGCGAGTGGAAGATATTGTATGCTTTTTCAACGTAATTTATACCATCCGTAGCATTGGAGTTCTTTCACGATCTTAGCACTTCCCGTATTAAGACCTACCGTCCTTGGTTGAACTTATTTTAATTCGATCAATTTGCGCTATAGCTGGTTTATATGGCATACAAATTAAAGGCCGGCCTATACCCTCTAGTGAAATACAGTACGTGTAGACAATGAGTCGAAGTCAGCCACAAAAATAGGATTTGATGATATAGCGGCCCAAAGACATTATTTAAAATCTGACGTAAAAACTCTCTGCTTGGATTTCAACATTAAAATTACTTATACATAGATAACATTAGCTACATCTCTCGTATCGTAGCAGGGCTTGTTGCTTATCGTAATTTAAAAAGCTTAACAGCGACAACTTGGTAGAAAACACAGTTGCAAAAAGAGTATCATTAATAAGCACTTAAATGTTTATATCGCGAACTTGGACGTGGGTTTTGCAAACTATAAAAGTGTACTGAGGGCAACACACTCCGCCTCCGAGCTGAAATTTAATTTTTGCATACCTTATCTAAATTACATGTTGGAGGCATCACAATAAATAAATACGTCGTGAATAACATACACTTTTATAAAGAATTTTCGAATTAAGATATTTAAAAAACTGACTAATCAATGATTGGATTAACTGATGAACAATAATAAAAAGGTAGAACACAGATAAATCAGCTAGAAAGTGCCCGAGTAGGAGAATTGGCCCTACCCGACATTAGTTAGATGAGTCATTATAATCATTGTACCGAGAAATCGTTTAGACCCTCGAGTAAAGACCGTTGTTATTACAATGACTTATTACATACAATTAGAACGACATTCATATCTAGGGCTAGTCCTTTACGAGATAATAAACAAAGATAAACGCCTTAAAGTCATGACACTTTAAACTGGATCATGTTATATTTTTAGTTTCAAACCGGACAAACTGGCATGCACACCACCTGACGATAAGGATCGCAAATGTCTTGCCAGTTTTAAGCTTTTTATTGTACTGAAATATCTCAAAACGTTATTACTCAACGTTGAGGCCTGCCGGTTCGCGTGTCTGTTCACTACATATATGTAATGAACATTCAAAATAATACTCCGGCCGCAACGAGTAAATGGGGACTAACACTGTATAGTGTTGACATATGGACAATTGTCCTGCATGGAATCCCAGTGATATAGTACTATTCGTATATCACTACTGGCTGACGAAAAAAGGGCGTAATAAAATTTTTTTAATTGTACGATAGACTTATGTATAATAATGTTTAATACATATATGTTTCAATTCCAATAAAATTGCAAAGATTGGTGATTATGAGATAATTATTCTATCATCTGATATCTGAAGGAATAAGGAAATACATTTTAGTTGTTAATGTAGAGTCGCAAAAGAATGGTATATCTTTCCAGGACAAATAATATCCTATGACGGGCATCTGTCTGAAAACCACTGCTGTTTGAAATTTCATACAAATCTTGATAGTATTTGTTAGGCAAACAATTTTAATCGCATAATAGTCATTTTAGCCGGCTTATAACACGACAAAAGTATTTCTATGTAAAAAAAAACAAATACATTTCGTTCCGGTTTACCTTGTTCGTTATCAAATCAAATCTGTCACTTACACTTTATAAAGTAGGAAATAAAAACAAAATATACCTCATAACATTTACAACTCACTTAAGCAACAAAGGCGTCTAAAAAGAAATTGGCAAGAATCTCGACATGGCTATTGCCATCTATTGTTTGCTAAATAAAGAGATATCGTATCGAGCCTCCATTGAACGGTCGTATGACGGGTGTGACTGAAAACCCGGATGTCTATGGATAGTTGGCATTTATTATTATTACAACGTAAAAATGTAAACACGTCACGAAGATGGATTACGGTGTCCACATCAATCACTTGTAATTAACGATAGCCATTGGTGCTCGCAGATAACAAAATGATGTTACAGTTAGGTAGATATATTACAAGACTATGGCCTTAACCTTCTCTTTCTGGGAAAAGACCCGTGTTCGAATGAAAAAGGGTCGTGAAAGAAGATATATTAAAGAACTAGCTTCCAACACTTCGATCTCAATTGATTTCATTCAATAATGAATTTGGTGGTTCATATAGCGAGTTTAGTATTTATACTAGTTTGAACTTTAAGTTTTATTTCAGTTATTCGAGATCAAAACGAATTTTTCCTGCATTTGTTACGGCATTGTGAAGACCAATAAGGCGCGCCACGCCGGTGGCCAGCATTATTCCGACATAGCCAAACAATATTTTTTCCGTCTACATGACATAGCATAAAGTGATACAAATAAAATGACACAAAAACATCTGAAAATAATATTTAAGTTATCGAAGTCGAGAAACTGAATTTGTAATTTAACTAATCAAAGCGAAACTTTCCCACGTACAAATGAGGTACCTAAGTCAAATTAAGTTCCTTGTACGATCATTACGTGTGAAAACCAATCGAACCAAACCATCATGTTGAACATCAAACACTGTATTCACCGGAAGGTGCAGCAAATCCTTTCAAGTTAAAATGATTAATTGGAATTTTATATTAATTAAGCTTACTATTTAGATACAAACTTAAAGTTTAACCATATTTAATGATAAATATTACCATAGCAAAAAATAAAGAACTACGACCAAGAATGGTGCCTCATCGTCAAGCCATCAAGACGCTATCAAGATGTAGTGTGAATGAAGAGCCGGAGGTGTCTCGATATGGTGATCACGCGTATCAGATGATTCAGTTTATAGTTATTGCAACAGGCCGGATGTCCGCCGCACTACTCATATGGAACGAATTAACTCGTCCGTTCGTATGGGCGTGTAGTACACTTGGCATTCCATGACGCTTTTACATTTTATAAGTGAGATTTGGTTACATCTTGGTATAAATAGTACTAACTCGTTTAAAATATACGAGAAAATAGCAGCAAAATTGCAGAGATAAAAATAGTAGTTACAGGTCCAACTTGAAATGAAGAAGCTAAAGAGTATCATTAATATGCATATGCTATATGTCCCGCAACACCTGCAGAATCATGCAAGATCAGAAATACAAAACACGATAACAACATATAAAGTATGTCCGTTCATAAATGAAAAATATATTCCGAGGAATAAGCAAAAAGTTAAAAATAGTACGTTGAAAAACATCAAATGAATTAAAGATCTTGTCTAATTGCGCAGCAAAATATCCACTGACATTTTATTTCAACATAAATTGCGGCAATAAATTGCCAATGTTACGTACACAAGATGTACCTGGGAAACTATCAAATACACTAAAAACTACAAACTATCAAGATAAACTACCTATCAGTCATCAGTGAAAGAAATTGAATGAATGGAATCAATACCGAGAATATATCAACACGAGTCTGTCATAAGAACCGGTAGAAGCCGTTCGTTTAACGAAATTTGATTCGAAAACGGAAAAACAATGTTCATTGAATAATACATATATTATTACAATCCGGAGAAAATTTTACCCTATTGTTGCATTTATATAACGTCACGCCTATATTCCCTCATAGGATTAGGCACAAAAGTGTTGTATTCCTACTTTTTAATCAGTTGTCATGGGTCCCAGGTAATTGGATACAGCAAGATTTAAATCTTGGGTCCTTAAGCCTGAACGAACCAAATGAAGAGAAAAAAATTTGTTTCTTATTCAAATAAAATGCTAGAACAAGCTACAAAGTTCTATTATAGCCAAGAACGAATCAACAAAAAATACATAGCAATTCAGCAATAATTTATCAGGGTAGTAAATGGTAAACCGTCCAAAGAATATTTGCTTATCTAACTCACATTTCCGATACTCATTCTTACTATTGTTATATCATCACGCATCATCCCTTACAGGGCAGATAAAGAGCAACGAGTGCCAAATATCTTTATCCTTACAGACTTGACGTACTTTTCTTTTTCCTATATCTATATTTGTGATAGGCTCACTGCCTATTCAATTATGGGACTTAAACGCAACTGGTGAAACGTGGGAGTGTATTACACTCTTCTGGCTACCTCTCCTGGTATAACATGTTTAAAGTTAAGTTTTTACGTTCATATTTGTGATAATGAAACAAATTAATAAAATGCGTAGGCGATTGCCAAATAACGTTATGAATGTTATGAGCGTGACGTGCGAGTTACGCGGCCCGCTGCGACCACGCACCGGAAAAGGGTCAGACTATTGAACTTCTGGTCGGCGGCGTTCGCGTCAGGCTACGTGCTGGTATCATTATGGACGCGCGGATGACTCATTGTTTAAGGATTAAATCAACGCCTTCGCGACACCGACGTTGTCCACTGTGCAAATGTAGGTACGTTTTTCGTTTATAAATAGAACACAAGAAGAATTCCATTGTTAACTGAATGTAAATGAGTTATTATAGGCGAAATTTTGAGAATCTTTTTTCAACAGTTCGATTTGTGAATTTGTTGTTAAATAAAGCAAATTTTTTCGGGGTTCTATAAAATATAAAACACAAGCTCGTGGTGTTTTAAAAGATAAAAAAAGATAAACTTTAGAAGTTATGTACGGAAACAACTTATGTGACACTTCTCTAGTGACAAATATTTTAATAACATGATGAGGAAAACTTGTTGTTGTTGACGTTAGGCACAATTATAGTTCTAAACTACATTTAATATACAATGGTACACACATATATGTACATATATAATATATGCAATCTTTTAAACGATCTTTTTGATAGATTTAATAGACAAACAAGAAATTCTAATTTAATTATAATAAGATAAAATTTTATCTAACTTTTGTAAATAAGTTATAACACAAACTATAAAATATACTACTATATACAAGCAAAAACTTCAGGAATTTTGCGAACTACAGGAAATGTCTGTACAACATAAGTTATTACCACACGCATTGAATTAAGACAAAAAATATAATAATATAATTCCAAGTTTTGCTTGCGGCTTCGCTCATTCTCCCGCGTAAACGGGAGATTTTCACACTGTAAAATGTGTCTCATATCTTGACCACAATGAAAATTTATCACCGCAGAAAATTTCGTCAGAATCGTACCCGTTGTTAGTCTTTACGTGATCAGACAAAATTCTAAATTCTAAAATATAATTTTACGGAATGCATCATTTAGGTAGAGCATAGCAATTGCTTTATCAAAATGTAATTCGTACATTTTTTCTTTGTTACTGTTTTATTTTATGCACGGATACGTACAGCTAAATGAAAGGTAATGAACAAACCGAATACAATAACCGCAGACGCAGCACAAGGCGTCAAGGCTGTAGCGTCACACGGACGTGTTGCGGGAAGTCAAATGTCTTTTGTTACCACGCTTATGTTACGAACTGCATCCTGAGTTGCGCAAAATTTTTTAATAAAGCGATTAGTGTGAGAATCTTTCGTCTCGCTCTACGGGCTGTTACGTTTCGTAATTAAGTAACTGGAGTTCGCTCTCCAATATTCAGATTTTAGACCCCGTCTCCTCCGCCCATGTCGAATCGCCGGTCCATCAGTGACGGACAGCGAAGTATCGTATTACAAAAGAATAGAATCCGTTGCATAACGACTGCACACAGCGAACATCGTTTACGCGGGTTTTTAAGTGCTTTTTTTTCATTTACCACTTACACTTTTCGAGATACCGTCTCTTCGAGTGGCGTAGATGTACCTACGTAGCTTTAATATAACTACTTTTGAATCAGTTTGACCGTGTATGGTCTTTTCTCACGGTCCATACTTGTACAACGAACTAAATTGTCGAGTCATTAAAAGGGCTATTTTCACTCATGTTTAATTTAGAAATCATGTCCGTGTGAAGCACCCACCGCTGACGCAGTGGCACATGGCGTATGATCTGTTGAGTACAGTTTTTATTTAGTGTTGTAACACCTTTATAATATAGTTGTAACAAATGAATAACTTAATGCCTAATGACATTTCCTGTCATTCAACCCGCGGTGGATGATGAAGAGTTGTGGCCGCTATGAAGTAAAAACAATATACGCCCTTATACTGCATAAACATGAACATCACAACCTAGTCTTGGTTATGTTGTTGAAGGGCAGTTTCATCGGCCGTTTTACTGCAGCACCTATCCGAAAGGGAAAGAGGAGTTTATACCAGTACAGCAAATAACTAAAAATTAAAACGACTAATATACAAGAGACTTGATATTACTCAATACGGTTCATTAAATATTTATGGCCAGTATAAAAAAAATCATATGTGGTATTAGTTAAAGGTACATGGTATGCCACTATTTCCTATACAGTTGTACGCGGACCAACAGTGGTTTCTTAAACAAAGTAAAGTCATCTACGCCATCATACAATTCCAAAATTTTTAAATAATGTTACATTTACTTGTATCATATGCTTCGTTTTTAAAATTATATTTTATATAAATTATATTTTTAATTTATAAGGCACCTTTATAATAACTAATTATGTATGTTACTGCTACTCATCGAAGACATGAGGAAAATGCAGTCAAATTGTTTCTCAGCACGAAAAAGTTGTCAACCACTGCTGTGTTCGAATCGAGGCCCACTTTTGACTTCGACACACAAATGTCGAATCCGGCGGAAGTAAGAACAGAAAACTCGAGGATTCTGGATCAGCCGTACATGGTCATCAGTGTGAAAGCAAGCTCCAGCACATAACATTATAGTGTGTAGAACATCTGGTAATTCTGAAACCGGAAACATTGTATACAGACAAAAATATAACAGCCATACAGATAAGAACTAGACTTCCAGTAAACTGTACGAAAATGTTCTGTTTTGGACGTTTACTTATTTTTGTCAGTAGACAGCATTACTTTTTATACTAAAACGCATAACAAACAGGCCCTGCGTACCTGATGGTAAATGGTTACCGTCGTCTATAGACATCAGCAAAACCAAGGGAGTTTCCAACTTCCATGACTTTACGATTTGTTTTTCGCAAATTAACTAAAACCAGACGTACCATATTTGTGGTTATTACCAATATTATATTCAAGTACAGTTCACGCATACATTTTATCTATCAGCAGTTAACAAATAATCTCAATTCTAAATTCAAATATAACAACATAAACAGGAACGTAAAAATTTGTTTATCTGTAACATTGTTACATCAAACACTAGAAAGATAAAAATGACAATATTAAACTCATTTTAAATACAAATACTTTGTCATTAAACGATAAAAAATCAATTAAAAAATTTCGTGATAAAAATAATTTTAACGATAAAATTATATGTCGATTTAATCAAAGGAGTTCCAATTGATAATTTGCGCCAAAATAATTATATATGAATATAAATACGTATATAATAATGGTAATAACATTGGAATGGCAACATCTTATTTGAAATAACAAATGCGTCGCGCCAGCAGTGGAACAACGAAAACTGCGCTTAGCGACTGTTTAATGTGTTTTTTGTGTGAAGATTTACGATTTCCGTGTCTTAAGTCTGAATGGAACTGCCAAGTACAGGTAGGTACAGGTGGATGAAGTAAAATAGATCGTAACAGAGACCGAAATTGTAAAATGATATAAAAAATGCTTTAGATTATGTAAAACACTTGAGTTTCCTGTATTCGCGGTAATTAAATACAGCATAAGACCAGTAATATAATTATGCATGTATTATGTTCTGCGTTCAATTTATAGCTCAGAATGTAAATTTGAATCGCTTTATTATTCTTTGTAAAAAAATTTTAAAACCGAATAATAAACATATTAAATATATAGGATAATATTTCAGTTATACTAGGAATTTGTACTATTAAGTCTTATTTACGCCAAACTTTTTTTGACAGAACGTATCATTATGCCTGTAGTCCCCGAAGGTGTTAGGTAGAGGAGTATGGGTGGACTGTAGTCATGGAATTTCTACAATTTCTGATTTATTTATATCAATACATATATACTAGATTAAAAATATAGAGCACAAACTCAGGCATTATCAAAACCTAAGCCAAAGTCAAATAAGCACAGGTTTATAATCGACGATGCAGTGTTAGCCGCTAATAGAACACGACATCACAGATAAAAAAACTCAAACTTTAGAGAGAGAGAGAGAAATAAGAGCTTGGTAGATGTTATAAGACGGGCAATACAAACACGATTTCCAAACCAACTAGCTAATACATCACCTACTCAGAGATTGTTAGTGCTCAGTACATTCAAAAAATAAATAAAAGTGTAACATCACACTTGTCATTCCCGAAGAGTTAGGTACATCTGTTACATTTACGTCCCACTACAGAATAGGGAGTGAGCCAACTGCCATAATTGGAAAAATATATTTATCGTCACAAAAAAAACCAAAAGTATATTTATAAAATCACACATGAACAGACAACATCAAGACGTAAAACCCTCTACTGACTACTACTACAATCTTTCAACTTTCCCACTGACTGAGTGTCTCACGGGAAGTATACCGTCGAAAGCTGAGTGAGAATCTTCACGCGAATTGTTCAAATCTTTGGAATCGTGAGCGGATGCTTTGCGGAGCCGAGCTCGTGCTGCCGAGGTCATGGTGCGACCGCAAACTACCTACTCCAAGTTTTTTCGGTAATACCGCATATAGTTCGGTAGTACCTCAATCCTGAACATAAAGGACTTATTATTACCTACCAGACCAGTTTCGCGTAAAAAACAATTATAATAATTAAATATTATATATTAATTATTTATTTATTGGAGAGGCTTATGTCCAGCAGTGGACGGGAGTAAGCTTATGATGATGATGATATATTTACCTACAAAATATTAGATGTTATTAGCTTTTCAAATATTAATTATTGTTACCTAAAGCTTCTCAAATTTGCACCATCCCAAGCTTCAATATCCCTCGACTTTCGACCGCGTCAGACAAATTTGAGTACACTCACAAAACATTTTGTCAAAGTATTGTCACGATAAAAAAATTGCTATTGAGTTCACGGTACTGGGGTCAAGGTGGGGTCATAAATACCGATGACTGCTGCTACGGAGGCAGCACATTCTTTGCCTAGGTCAAACTCTCCAAACACTATCTTAAACTTTAGACATCCCACAAAAACTAACTGCGACAATCACGCTTTAAAGCACTACTTCAGGTCTAGCGTCAACTATCATTAGTAATTTTAAGCAATATTTTTATAATATTTGGCACTCCGTACTACCTGCCTACCCCACTAACAAACCTGTGAAGATAAGTATTTATGTATGTATCTATAATTTTAAGAAAGTAACTGTAAAGTATAAAGAAATCTATAACATGCAGATATTTACTAGTATACTATTTTTTTGGTGTTTGGGGGTGAACCTTCAAAAGGTATCCGGCACAATGGAAGCGACATACCAGGTTATGTGGGACTATAAATAATGGAATAGGTGCTGTATATATTTAATGAAAAATATACACTTTTCCATACCATGTGACGTCAGTACCATAGACGGATTAAATAGATGAATAAATATATTATCGAAATATCTGTCCGTTCGGAAATCAAAACCATGGCCCATTGAAATAAACAATAACATCGTTATTTTTGTGCTAAATCAATCATTAATTTACTTTCGTTATAACCATTTTATTAGATATTATGAGTAGGTACATCATATCCCTGCTTCACTCACGTATCCTGTTTTAAGGATATCCGAACTAGTTCCGGACCTACCCGAGGTCCTTCTACACTAGTTCCCGCCGATCACATCAAGGTAGCCTCGACCTCGCTGCATAATTTAGTCATGTATACTCACGAAACATTTAATAATAAATGATATATCATTACGTTTTAATTCAATATGTCCTTTGAGAAATTGTAATATAATATATTTAAAGTATGATAATCCTTAAAAGAGTAATGTAATGTATACATTCACGTGTATTAAAACACAGACAAAAGATGCTGAACTAAAGGCCGCGGACATCATCAACAGTGAAATGAGGTGTTCCACATAAATGATCATCGATATATCGAAAACGTCATTTACGACACCTCAAAAAGGAATGCTAGCAGCAATACAAAATCCAGCACAACCTTCGATCGACTTATTCAGTGCTTATTTAGATTTAAAAGTGAACGGATATCAGAAGTTCCAGTTTTGAGCAATTCGCATACAATGGCGGCCCCACTTGCTGCCGATTCGCAATTAATAAACGCTCTGACCCACTATCGGGGTTGTGTACGTTTGAAAATGTCGACTCATTCATTCTATCCGCTATTAATTAATCTCAAAATCGAGCGAGCTTTTACATTCTCCGATTTTGGACATGATGGATACACGTGAGAGTGTCGTAACGACGCTATGTCACTTTCTTTTTATTATTCTGACTACTCAATGTCACTGTCACGAGTTCATTTTCATCCGACGTGGATATGAAAATTTTAGAAGTAATAAATTAATATTGACGGTTTGGGTCCCAGTTGAAACATTAGGTCATGTCCGAATTTAATATTGGCTTTAAAATATTTTCCTATTGAAACGATTTCGACATCTATAGAGAAAAACGTACTTTAAACGTTGACGAATTAAACTGCACCAAGATTTTAATAAGTTTGATTAAGTTATTACAAAAGCAAATATATGTATATTGAGATAATAGACGATAAGCAAACGGAGTCATAGCTCGCCATCAACACAGTAATAGAACTGAATAACTTACCATAAATCAAGGTATGGACGAGAGAAGTGTAAAGCGTATCAGTACTCCGGTGGTAACATGAACACAGAACCACTTTTTGTCTCGCGTTCAATGAAACGTATCAGTATGGAAACAATATAATTATCACTTTCCACTAAAACCTGCCCTTTTCACTGCACAAATAAACATAAAACTCCTGAATGCACCACACGGGAAGTTTACGCACGTTTCCTCACAGTTATCTGTTAATACTCCAGCGTAACAGTATGAAGCAATATCACCTTCGAATTCGCAATGCGAAATTTAGCCGGTGGCAGGAGGCACTACTGCTATTTAAAAGCGACGGTGGAACCGACTTTACCGGCCAAAAACGTTCCAAATTCGAATCGGCGATTCGAATTTCGTTCAAAACAGCGCGCGGGTTTCACAAGCGAGTGAGCTGCGCGGACAGCGCCAGCAAACTGAGGCGCCGCGTTGCGCGACCACGCGACGCATCTAAACGAACCGATGTGGACTTCAAACTTATACACCGCTAACTTCGAGTCGCCACACTCGCTCACAGCGCGGGAACACCGACAAGCTCTTTTTAATCGGTAGCATAAGCTAAGTTGCGAATAAACTCGAACATTACATACATGGACATATCGCCTGGACAAGGCTTTCGAGAAATGGCATTCGTACGAACGATTACGTCGCACGTAGCGTTAATCAAGCGATCCGATGCATGTGATATTTACTACCGCAAATATAACGAAATAAACCGCACTCTCTGATTTACCATGAAAGCTTCGTAATAACCAACGAGTCAGGCTGGTTCTCAATTAAAAATAACCATATCAGTGAATGAACGTGGCTGTGTTAAGCACGTACGTATCAAATATTCAATTAATTTACGAAAAAATTAAAAGATATATCATAAATTATGACAGTATTACGTTCAACAAAATCATCAGCAACACTATCATCATCAGCCCTTCTATCGTTCCACTGTTGGACAAGTATTCTCCTCTCAAAAAAGTACTGAATCAGAAAATCTTACAGCCTCCAGTAAATAAAGTCGGGCGACCTAGTAAGACAGATATGCCTTCGCCGTTTAGTAAAGCCGGCATTCCTTTGCCAGCTGCTGCAAGGAATTTCATCTAGAGATCTTTTACTTGGCATTGTTAGTACAAATTGGGTATCGACCATAGCGAGTTTAATTAATTCAGTGGCGTAGCGCGCCTCGGCGTTGACACAATCCTGTTTTACGATTTATCAAAATGGACTTATTGCCTATCTTATCACAAAAGGTTGGAATAAAGATTTAAACGTTAATTAATGCAAAATATATTTTTTTTATTATTTCACGCCTATTGTTATTTTGTTTTTGTCTTAGGCAATTTAAATTAAAATAATTGTAAAGGTTACAGATTGGAGATCTTTAAATTAAAAAAAAAATGTATACATACGGAGTATGCATTTGATGACAGTCGTGATATAAACCAACCACACTTTTTCTAGATCCCAACATTCAGAGTTGACTGGGAGAGAATACTATAAAGCATTGAGTACCGTCTCCTACGACGCAGTAAAGGGTTTTGTGTTAGACAATAAAGAAATATAGAGTTATTTCTTTATTATAAATCTGTTACAAAATGTTGAATGACTTAATTTAAACATACATTCACGCGATTCACTCATGGATGTAGAGCAGATAATCAAAATCGTTACACATTTTATCAAATAACAGGCCGTTTAACCGATTTTCCGTTGGTTTAGGCGCAAACAGACAAAAATAGTAATCGGCTTACCTCAACGTAACAAATGATGCTATTAAAAGAACTCATGGATAAGATCAACCTGAACTAACCATAGCATGTAACATGTAATTGACAAAAAAAACTCCAGCGTATCCGAGACCAGTTCAGCTGGATGACATTTGCATATGTACTTGTAGATAGGTAAAAAGGATATAAAAATACGTTTTAATATATTCATAACATTGCTGATAACTCTGAAGAACATGAACGGACGTGCTTAAAGCAAATCGTTATTTTTTCATGTGAAATGAGATACAAACTTCGGTTATTCGAAATTATTGCAAAGAAAACTTAATCTAAAAAATAAATCTAATTTGTTGATCACGTCAATGCCTACATATGTAAATAGATCCAGGCTATATAACTATTACGAGTAATTCGCCCTTAACCCGAATGTTTGTACTGTAGTGCACTATTTGCTAAAATTAATAAAATAATCTAGCAGTGATAGCCTAGTGGTTTGAAATTCGACCTCTCACTCCGGGAGACCGGGTTCAAATCCTAGCGCGCACCTCT
>DWJK01002305.1:0-14880 GCA_018248815.1 Croniades pieria auraria
CAGAAAAAAATGTATGTTGCCGGGAATGTATCATTGATTAACTAAACATTAAGACATTGGAATGTAGACATGCAATTTGTTTATAATATTTCATTTGTAATCTATGCTTTTGTTTTTCCATTATCTATAATATAAATATTCAGTACAGTTCACGGAACCCAAGTGTTAATGAATGGCGGTCATGTTTACAACGGTAACAAGCATGGCATTTAAATCTTTAATACTAAGGTTCGATAAGCCATTCTCGTAATGTCTGTAGCGCAAAGTAGACGCAAACAAGACTTGATTATTTTATCAAACATTTGATAAATTCACTCAATCATTAGATCTTGACACATTTACTACATTTTTTGTGATTGTAGTATAAATTCAATGACAAGGTAAGGATTTATATTTTTTCGGTTTATATTTTTTTTAATTTACATTTTCAAAAATTATCTTTGCAATAATACTATTATTAATGTACGTCCGCATCGCAGAAAATATAGGGTTTTATAATAGGGACGGGTTGATTTTGATAGCTCGTGGCGGCTATATTGTTTCTTTTACTTTCTGTCAAAATATCGTTTTTTAATCATTAACTAAAGACAAATCATCATGGCAAGTTACAGTGTCGAGCAGCACGTGCAAAGGATAAAACTTTATTATCAAAATAGGTGTTCTCTAGTAGTAACGTTTTTCTGGGGTACATGGTCGTCCCTCCAAATCGACTATTCAACGTTTGGTAGCCAAATTCGAGTCCACCGGCTCAGTAAACAATCAGCCAACACCTGTACGCCAACGAAACGCAAGATTTGCAGAAAACAAAGCCGCTGTTCGTGAGAGTGTGCAACAGAATCTGAGGCAGTCAATTCCGCGTCGCTCACAAAAACTTGGCCTGTCGCAGACCACAACATGGCGAATTTTGCGTCGTGATTTGGGCCTGCATCCATACAAAAGCAGCGTCATTCCTTCCATCGACCCGCCCTTAATGGAAAACCTTATACATGCAGTATTACAGAAGTAACTGATTAGAAGAACTAAGTTGTCGCAATTTGAAATAAAGTTTTAAATTTTTTGTTTTTGTATGAAAATAAATAATTCGTAATATTTTATTTTTTCATTATGCTATATTTAGATCCTGTCGTAATCTTTTCTTTTGTGCATATCACTTATACAAAATAATTTCGATGTTTCCCATCTGCCAGGCGTCCCGTGACGGCTCGCATTTTTTTTTCGTTTTAGCGAATATATCAACCATCACGACTTTGATTAATAAATACCATTTCTACTGCTGCTTAATGTTACTTCATTATATAATTATATCGTAGAAAAAAGAGAAACTTTGAAAAGGAAGCAAATGTTATATATATATCTACAATAGTACTTTATTATATAGGCTTCATTCTGGGCTACGTGTTTAATGCTTTCATAACATGCAAAGAAATTACAAAAATTTTAAATTTATCAACGGTTGTTTTGGAAAACAATCAACAAACGTTTTGTAATTAAGATTTAATGACAAAATATTTACAAAGTTCCTGTGGTATTTTCTCAGTCGTGGTCTTCATTTCTGAAAGTCGAGCTTGTTCTTGAAAGCTGTGTTAGAAGAGATCACTAGCTGCTTCCATACCTCTCTGTCGTCAACTAATTGGAGCCTTTCGGTCAATACGAGCCCTATCATTTCTCACAAAGGCTTAGAGCAACGGGTTGGTTGTTGCCCTCGTGGTCTTCCCGCATCCACCTCCTTATAACTAATAGCCTCAATATAAGCTTTTCTGTTTTAATTAACTTAATAGCTCCTGTTGTATTTTGACATATCTCATGATATCTGGCTTAAATTAAAACGTCTCTGTACGAAGCATGGATAACCAACAAAGATTTGTAAAATTATTTAAAAAAAATAATTTATTATTCCTTAAGTTGGATGCATCTAAAAACATACTTTGTCTTTCTACTGACAACCACTTATGATGTCACTGCCATCAATTTATGAATTAAATACTAATTGATTTTAGTTTAATGATAAGAAATTTGCTTACAGTTAAATAGTATTCATTACGCTTTTTTATATTATATGATTTTTGTTACGATTTATATCTTTTTTTTTCTAAATACGAATTGAGAGCACAATTTGTGGCCTTATTCTGCATTACGTTGCGTTTTATTATCAATTTGATCATATCTTATCCAAATTAGATATATGCATATCTCCATAAGATTATTGGAAAGGCGCTATTGACATTAAAATTGCAAATTGCTAAACGTATTAGCTAAGTCTTTGATGCTATTTTTTACATCGTAAAACATTTATTATCTTGTTACTGTCATATAACATCAGACCCGAACATGGCCGAATCTTAAAACTGCCAGTGACATGCACGTACAGAAATAAAACTATTTTGAAGCAAAACAAAAATTTTAGTAACAAACGATTGATTATAACTGTATCACATGAAATATATTAAAATGCTAATGGCTAAATAAATAATTTATTTTTCTTATCATAATGCTCATGAACATGTTGATTTGTTACATAAATACAACAATTAAATATGTCATTAAAACTAAATTGATCTATATTTATTATACATCAATATGTTGATTTTTTCGCTTTTATCTGGGGTAACAGCGCAAGACAGGAAATTGGCAAACAGATAAACGTCACTTTGACATTTCATTATGGTACATTTTTCAGCACAGTACCTAATCTTTGTAACATAGCTTTTATCAGGTTCAGAATATAATAGAGTATTTTTGATAATTTTACGTGTTTTGGTTCGTTAATATTTTGTATGAGAATTAAATATATTTCGTGAACAGTCGTGTTATATTTGAGTTACAAAATAAAGCACATATCGAGTGTATACATTGTTGTAAATTTTCGTCTGCGCTTATCTAGTTCTCACCTCGGTACGGAAAGTTGAAATTATACGCGATCTTCGAACAGTGGAAATATTACCTTCACGAGCATTTTATGACAGGTTAGTACGGTGCTAAATATTTCTGTGTTGAATAATCCTTTTTTCTGTGCATACTCTTCTTATTTACGAATCGCTTATGCCAAAATGATTTTTAAATTTGTGGTCCTAATATTTTTTGTTTTCTTGTTATATTAAACCTTATTCATCCTTTGTAGGACCTACTTCGTTTTCAGAGTTCTTTTTAAAATAAATAATTATTGCCTCTTGAAAAGCTCGAACGTCCTATTTATCCTTAAGTTCTATTAAGATTTACTTATTGAATATTTATATAAAAACAATTCAATAGTTAAAAAGTGTATTCGAAAAATGTCACTTAAAAATAGTTTGTGATACAAATGTTATATTGCGACCTTTTAAATAATTTAGTTCAGGCATCATAAATAGCATTACCCTGCCGTGATTTCAGGGGAGACCACCACCTTATAAATTTTTAGCTTTAAAGTATTACTATCATCTATCCCAAACAAGACGGCTTAAATCATTTAGGCTTGACTCCTAAGTGACACTTTGATTCTATAATAAACATTATATTGGCTATTATTTAAGTGTTAATGTTTAAGAGGAAACAGAAAACCATTGTTTGATTTATAACCATATTCCCATATTAATGAGCCATTAATGTTTTATGCAAAAAATACAGCCTTGTAGTGTTATAGTATGTGTGTACATATCTGAATCTTCTGATACAATTACTAAAGGCCTAACATCTTCTTCATTTTTGTGCTTCACATTTTATTTTTCTGGCCTATCAGCACACCAGCTATCCAGCCTCAACAGATATGTACAGGGTGGTAAAAAAATGATGATAAATTGACCAATAACTCATAGTAGATTGACCAATAAACTAGTTGTAAGTCTATAAATTTTCAATGGAACAGCATGTCATGTTTAGCACCTTACTTAACTCTTGTGCCAGAAGAGACTCGGGCCCCACTCAGCATCCAGAATAAGGTTACGAGTCACATCAGCAATTGAACAAAGTACAATATGTATAATATATGTCTTCCAAAAATATTAAATCATTCTTGAAAAAATATGTCAATGACTCCCTTTATATTTTGTCAATTTCATCATATAACTGTACAATTAAAGGTAGTCTTCCACATTGTACATTAGTAAATATCATTGTAGATTATGTTAATTGCATTGACTAAATCCATCCACAGAATATGTAAGGATGTGTGTTATAAACTTCAGTCATTTTGCAATAGGCATCTTTATATGTATTGAACTAATGAACAGAACTATATAGGTATGTCCTCTTTATAACTGATGTTCCATGTGGAGGACTGTATTCAATCATATGGATGTGATTGTAATAGTTTAAAATATATTGTAAATTGGGGAAGGCCTCTAACACCAGCAGTGGACTGAGATAGGCTGATGACGAGGACAAATTTATTATTACATTTTAATTATTTCAACATTTTAATATTTTCACATTTTATTATTTGACATCATTTAATTAATTCATTTTAGTAAATTGACATTTGTATGATTGATATTGACTATGCTATTGAATTGGCACATCTGTTATGATAAATATAGTGAAATTGTAATTGTAATTATAAATAATAAAACAGGGGAACAAAATGAACAAGACTTTGTACTTTGAAGAAAAAATTTAATTTTTTTAACTTCGATTTTCATAACAGATTTAAAAATTTTAAATTTTTTTGTTGTTAATCAAACTCATGTTTATTAAGATTTGTGTTACAGAACCAATTATATCTATAGTTATCAATTATTATCTTTAGTTTCCACATTCAGTAATATATACACACACACACACACACACACACACACATATATATATATATATGTATGTACGTATGTATGTGTATATGTGTATATATATGTATATGTATATATATAATTAATTATTAATATGGTGCATTAGAATCACAACACATGTTTAGAGGAAGATTTATTGCTTCAATTTTATTAATAACTTATTACTGCAATCCATAGTGCCTACACATAATTGTGCATATTAGTCAACACAGAAGTATATTGTATATGGTTTCTTAGTGACTTGTCCCGATATAGAAGTTTCATCCTTTGTGTGGTTTGGTTGTTTGGATTTTAAGTATTATTTTATTAATAACTTTCGCTTTTATAATAATATATCATTTGTCATACATTGCAGTTCAGGAAATAATTGAAAAGGTAGCAGCTTTAAAATTATTATTGGGTAGCTAGTTGTGGTTATGAACAATACAGTAGCATAGTAATTAAAGTCGTTATTTTAAATACTATGTTGCCAATAGTTCAAAGGGAACAGTGTATATATTTCAATATTTCAAGCAGTGATTGGTTGAGAAACAACATATGGGCCCGCCTCCGCGGCTGCCGCCGTGAAGGCTAAACCGCCAAGTAACTCCATTGACCTCCCTCGCTCTGACTACTCGTATTGCGATTGCGAGAATGATTAATAATTGACTCATAAATTCCTTCTACTCACATGTATTTAAACTATTCTGAAGACAAATCGCACCAAATATTGAAAGAACGTTATTGTAAAAGACCATTATTCTTCGTTATTTGGAGTCTCGCCAAAATAGGACTTCATTGAGCCGTTCCTAACTGACGTCTTTTGGTAGCTCGTATTTGACTAATTTGCATATTATTATCGTGCTGATGTAAAGCCATTGTAGAACTCGAAACTAGTTTTGATCTTGTCTTTATTGACTTTTTCTTCAACATCGATCGTAAATGGTCGGCGTCCCTGGCAACACGCAGTTTTAAATATTTTTAAATTATATTTCATTAATTATTTCATGAAGTGTTCAAGCGAGAAACGTATAAAATTTGATTAAAGTCATAAGATATAGCTGGTGAGATGTATTTCTTATTATTCCATCATTTCTATGTAAATATATGAATATTACAGGTAAAGCATAATACGAACACTACCTTAAATTTGTCAGTTAATGTCCCATTTTATATTCGCCCGTCGGCTTATGTTCGATACCGTAAAAATACCAATTTTAGGTAATAAAAACTTCGCTATACCAGTCTTATTATTACATATCTGACAAGAACATTTGGTATTGCCTGTCTTTCTGTTTAAAAAAATCTTGTGTAAAAAATCGTAACATCACGCCCGTAATCCCCGAAGGGGTAGGCAGAGGTGTGTACTACACTCCCACGTTTCACCAGTTACATTTAAGTCCCATGGAATAGGTGGTGAGTCTATTGCCACACACCGGGCACAATTCCAGACTCCGAGTCACTACTAGAAATTCTAAACTAGAAAATTCCCATAGTACCCGATTCGGGATTTGAACCCAGGACCTCCCGTTCGCCAGTCGCGCTTGCAACGACTCGACCAACGAGGCAGTCAAAAAAAATCCGTATAACATCCTAACATACATATTATGATTAGTATGAAGAACTTATCAAAGTTTGTTATAATAATACATTCAAGTTCATCACATCTAAGTTTTTCTTATCGTCTTGCTGAAAAGAACGAGCCAAGCATTCTTTTCAAGTCCTATTGTACTCATTGAAAATGATAATAGTTATCTTATACTTTGTTTCTTTTTTGTGACAAAATGTTTAAAAGACAAAAATAAAAAGAAATAATGTCATTATCGCATAATTACTTACAAAATCGAATGTTGTAATGATCAGTCGAAAAACAAAAAAAAAAGCTTTTTCTTATAACCGGTTAAAGTCATTTATCGCAAAAAGAACATATCGAACATTAGCTAACGATCAAATCGAAACTACAATAACCGGTTATGCTTCTTTAAATATTCAGACCAACAGATATTAATAAAAAATTTATCTGAAATCTGTTATGCAAACATATTGACTTATTCCACTCCCTAAAGATAACTTCGGATATTAAACAAACCTTCACACCGTTCACAGAGTTCTCTATAGTCTTCTCTAAGGCGTGTGAAGTCTGCCGGAACGCACTCGACCAGGCTAGCAAACTGTTAACCCTTCTCATTCTGATAGGAGACTTGTTTTCAACATTGGAACGATAACATGGTTGATGGCGATTAAACATTCTTTTAAGAGTATTTGGTGATAAAGGTACGAATTGTTGTTTCTACGAATGTAAATATTGTTTTTAAATGACTTTATTGCAATTATTTAAATCATATATTCTATCAATTCAATCATAATATTCTAAAGAGAACAAAGAGTTTGATATATAAATATTTCTGGGCAGAAAGGAGCATTAGCTGAACCAAATCAAACATGGCAGGCAACACTTGTTTGCTTCTCACATCGTCGTGTTATCTCGTATTTGTTGAAGATAAATAACATTTATAATGTGCCCGCCTAATGGCTATATAAACACATTTAAAAAAATTAAACTTGTATCATTTCGTTAAAAAATTTTCTTTCTTCATGATTGTTTTTAATGCGGTGATTCGATGAAACTGAATCACAAGTAAATTCTAATTTTCCCAATATTTTTTCCTGTACATATTTGTGCATTGTACTTTCTCGATAACAGTTGAGTATCTCAGAAAGACTTAATAGTTCGGTTTACTGACTTTTAATATAAAGAAATGCGTTACGGAAAATAACAAGTGTGTACAACAAATGTGTAGTTCCCTCGCGCCTGCTGGTCCGTTACATGAAATATTTAATCAAGTTATTTATCAATTAACGCTATAATTAAACGATTTTTAATATTATAGACAATGTATACACACATACCGAGTGTACCACTATCAAATAAACGTAAAACGCATAAAGGGGCTTCATACAGACCGAATTATCACTTGTTCAATTATTTCAAAATTAGTTAAAAAGTAAAGATAAATTTCTATCTGTTCCTTCGACCTACTGAAAAATTTTGTATACATACAGCATGATATATGATAAGTGTCGATCCTATAACGACTGACTGTTATCAAAGCCGATCAAATTTTCATTGATAAAGATTTTGATAACGGCTATAGCATATCATATCTAACGTTGAAGTTTTTAAATCCGTATCTAATTAGATTTGTATTGGAAAATATAAACGTGATCGTATCATCGTACGATATTGTATTGTTTGGACATCAACTTTATCAACCTAGTTAGTAGACGGCAGTAAACATTCACGCTTATCAGTAATATTTAGATGTACTAACATTAAACGCTGAGCTCAACATTAATTATAATATATACGAATATTAAAATTATACACAGCTACAGGTTTCAAGACTATGATGATAATTCCGATTGCATTTAAATGGGGGGTGTCAGAGGTCTTTGAAACCCGCGTGCATATGTAAAGAGAATGTTGAAGGTTGAAGAGGTATGTACATCTGTAAGGATAGGTATTTAGCACTCGCTGCTCCCTACCTACCCCGGTAAGGACCGGTAATAAGATAATAATAATAATTTACATATGCCTCTAGCTAGATAGTAGTGTTTTATATAAAATAATTTTAGGCTAGGTGCTCACTGTCTACCGCGTAAGGGATCTGGCGTGGTGACACATTAGTAATAGTAATTTTACCTTCTTAACTAAAAATGGAAGAAAAACAATTGGAAAATCAACTATACCATAATAATCCAATTCGTTCCAACTTTCAACACAGTAGTTTAATTACAAACAATTCAGAAATAAACGGTTGCGTTTTAATACGGTTATAATGTAATTTAGGAATTGATTGATAAAACATTTTTATGTACTGTTTATTGGGAAATAAATTGCCTTTGTAGTTTTGGATATAATATTATTAATATATCATCACGACAGATACGGAGTGGACAGAGAGCACCGAATACTAAATATCTCTGCCCGTAAAAATCCGGCGTGATTCATCTGTTATTTGCATATAAATATGATGTACGATTAGAAATCGACTAAACGTTATTCGGTGTAGTCAGTAAAAAAGTATTTAACCTTCGATAGTAGCTGAAGTGTTGAAAGGTTCGAACGTGGTCGAGTCTTGTTCCCCGTGAATCATACGACGCCGGTAATTCAAGCATTCGCACGCTTGGAATAGTGCAGTGTGATAATTAGTCGCGTCTAGCTAGATGTTTAGGGCGTTTTATTACGTCGTCGCACTTGGCAGTCGCCGCCGAACGTATTATTCTAGATCTCGGATATGTGGCAAGTTGGTCTTTGGTAACGTCGCTGCGATTGTGTTTTGTACCAGCAGATCTATATTGTAACAGCTTACGGTCGGATGCGGGAGAAATATGGAACTCTAGTTGTGGTGTTTGTTCGGAGTTATACAGTGTTGGAATAATGACGTCGTTTTGATTGTATGTGAGTATGCAAGTTCTAATTTAGCCAGCAGCCGTCTGTTTTGTCTATTTGATGACGCGCTCCTCTCAGTACCCCGACGCAGTCCAGGGTTCACCTTGCTATACATATCTTTAATGTCAACTTCGTGATTGGCTTCAAGTATTTTTATACACCGATAGCAACAATAAATATTACAGCGTCTATATTTATTTTGTATGTCAAATTTGTTTCTTATGCTGGGTAGCGTCAAAAAAAAAACGCTAAGTATCTATTGTTTTTTAAATCACTTTGTAGGTTTGTATAGTTAAATGAATAAAAAAGTCAGGTTAAAAATGTTTATTGTCTATGAGATCAAAAACTTTCGTGCATAATATACACAGTTATTATATTTAACAAAATGTAAAACAAAACATTTAGTAAACGAAATAAGATCGGTGATGCACGAGACGGTATGTGAGTTAAAGCCTGTTTTATCTATTACATCGATCTAATTTTGTTAAAGAGAATTTGTAGAAAAATATATTCTAATAATAATAAAAATACAATTTTTGCCGCTCTCGTAATTATGAAAAAAAAATCGAAAATTACAAAAGCATTGTTTATTTCACAACCAAAATAGGACTATGATAATGACGACATAAAACTACGAATGGAAATCGGCCATTCCCGAATTTTTTGTTATATTCTTGTAGCATAAAATGATTTGAGGTTAAAGTTTAAATGTAGCATGTCAGAGCGTCACAATAGTATATTTATTTGCCTATTTATTTATTTATTCTAGTGTGATATCATACAGTAAGGGATACCAGGACGTACTTATGTCCAATGGCTTTCTCTGCTTTCTCTCTCAGTCAACCCTGGGTGATGAGTGGAGCGTGTGAGACCCAATAGATTTTAGCTACTGTTCGTACATTGCGAGAGGCTGGTAAGTCCCGATATATAACACCTTGTGAAGATGATTGTTATCATGTAAATAATCATTAAATTTATTCTAACAGTATATTTATGTTACAAGTATATATATAGTATATAAGACTATACATTGAACATATACAAACACTAACCGAACGGGGTACTCAATGTTATCTTAAAGTTTAACATTTGCATAATCCAATAACTGTTATTGCATTTATAAGTATCGTAGTATTATTTCTCTGTTATGGATATAGTAAGAAGTATTTTCACTTATAATTACTTAGACGCTAATTATAAGAAAGTTACATACTGCTGATAAATTGCGAATTACAACATTGTGTTCAGTCTCGATATTTATCCCTTATAATGTCAGCGACTATATCTCGAGGCAGCATCGTGGCGCGGGCAGTCTTAGTCAAAGCTGTCTTCGCGCTCCTCCCCGGTCGCCTGCTGAAGTACACGTACACATTGTATACCAACTGCTTGGTGTCTGCCGGTAGCTCTACCCTGGACTCCTCCGTGCTTTCAGTGCCTCTTCCGCTGTAGAGCCTTCTCCAACTAAACATCGTCCAAGCAGTCATAGCCTCGTCACCGTATTGCCCGTATTGCGCCGTCTTGATGCACGTTATCTTCGCACTTTGGATATAATTTTCTGTTTGAAATTCCGCAAAAACCACCTAGTTACTAAAACACTTTGTTCTTTAATTAGCACCTAATTTAACCAAGTAACTAAAAACAAAACTTTTACTGAATGTTCAATGACAAACGGTCGTTCGTAATTTTGAGTCGTATTTTATGGTAATAGTTTATGTGATCACTCTGGAGATACCCGATCATTAGCAGAGGTAGCCAGTTACTGGTGTTGCGAAGGCTATCGAGCGCCGCATAAGCATTCCGGTCACACGTCCATGACATCCGCTTTATTCAGAACGTGATCAAATTTCTCTCGGACATCGATAAATACATACGTTCAAAGAAGTTTATGAGCGAATTCAGTATGCAATGTATGTTGTTGTTTTAACAAATTTGCCCAATATAGGCCTGAGGCCGTTAGAAAAATTAACAGCACACACCAATAGCCCTATCGACATCACCGTTGTTTTACAAACGATGAAATTGTGTTTGTGGCGCGCGGGAGAATAGGGTTAGCCCCCACTTTAATTAAGAGCTATGTAGATGTGTATTTTAAAAAAGATGTTTATTTTTATTTAAAGAAATTTCCAAAACATGGACCAAAACATTTCTTATAAACAATGTGTTTCTTTATGTATTGTTTAAAAATCTTTATAACCAGAAAATATAACGTTGTCACTTCCCTAAAACAAGTACACTGGAGTACACATGTATACTTAAGTATCAAGTATACCTGAGTATAAATGTAAATCACGCCTGTAATCGCCAGAGGGGTAGGCAGAGGAGTGAAGTACACTCCCACGTTTCATAATTTACGTTTACGTCCCATGGAATAGGTGGTGAGTCATACACCGGGCATTGATCCAGACTCCGAGTCACTACTAGAAATTCTAAATTTGAAAAATTCAATAGTACCCGACCCGGGTTTTGAACCCAGGACCTCCCGATGGGCAGTTGCGCCTGCAACCACTCGACTAACGACGCAGTCATTATACCTGAGTCTATGTAATGTATAAATAATACAGATACTAATGTTTCATTTGGTGTATGTTTTTGTTTTAATATTGAATCGGGTTGTCATTGTCTCCCAACTCTGCCAATCTGTGCTATGCAGCGTGGTGAAGTAAACGTACCCTAGACCTCGCAATTTTCAGGATAGTCTATATTCTGTATAGGGATATAGAAGTTGTCACAGCAATATCAGTTTAGGTAATAGCAACGATAATACTAGACCATAACTTATAATATACAAAGTATAAAAACTTGATCGATTTCATCAACCACCATAATAACGGGTTCAGAAATAGTCACGAGTCGGAATTTGATTTAGGAAAAATCTACATAATCACCACCAATATTTGACTGGACGTATAACATCATGACTAGAGAATATGAGTGTACTACGATTCACTCATCTGCCTACCCCTTCGGAGAAATGTAACCGTTAATATAACTATATGTAGGTATATTTCTGTCTATAAAACTCCGAGTATAGCCAGGTACAATGATTTGCACACCCTTGTTAAACGGTGTAAATTAGGAGAATCGTTCTAAAACGCAATTTGATAAATGGTGCTTTTTTTAATCCATTGAGAGAGCGTTGATCCAGATTTATATTCGTTGATTTTAAACATGAACCATCAACAACCTCGTCAGTAATTAAAGGATTATATGACTGCAATTTACTCGTGACTTTTTTAATTTAAGTTTACTCAGGGGAGATGTTTGACTTCGGTTAAATTTAAAACAATTTTTTACTGACTTGACGCAAGAGTTGCGGGAAGCCTATCAGAAGTGCATTATGGCCTTGTAGATGTCAATTTACCACCTCAAGGAGCAAATAAGCGTTGATTACTTACAGTCTAGTCTCCGGCCGCGACCTCGCTGCAACCGGCGGGAGCTCGTGAAGTAAAACCTCGAAAAGCTTTGAAACTAGTTGGGTCACCCCGAAAACATACCTGAGTCAAGCCGGTACATATATGATTATGATTACTTACAATATTTCAAACAAGAAGTAATTGTATCCAAAACAAAAATCTGCGAATATTCAGCCCTCGATGGAAACCTTTCATCCAAACACTAAGAGCCTTATTTGCCAGAGTGCAGGGCATTCCTTTTGTTTATAGTCAGAATAAGCTGGTGCAGACGCGCACAGGTCTATAGATGGAATGCAAATCGTGAACCTAATGTTTCTCAGAGGTCACTCGGATGTCGTAGGCAGAGTTCTACTATAATGTTTTACAGCTTCGAAAAAAACGAGACAGATAATGGACGTCATCATGACTCACAGTGTTGCCAGTTGTCCTGTATATATTAAGAGGACTGAATGCTCAAAAGTAATCTTATCTTTTTTGTGTTTATCTTTTTATATTATATATAGGTACATAATGCCAAACGGTCCAGGGGCGTGCATTTTTCCCGTATGCCTTAACAGAACGGGATATCTGTCATAGCGACTAGATTTTGTTTGAAGAATCAACTCTTTTCGGGCACAAAAAGATTGCAAAATCGTAGCCCAAATTGACATCATGAGAAACCCTTCTGATTCCCTCATCTTATGGAATTCCCACATGCGAAAATTCATATTATAACGTTTTCATATGAAGCTGCGTGTAATCTGCACCAACCCGCACTTGTAGATGGCACACTACAGCTATAACCCTTTTCATTCTTAGAGAAAACCCTTTTCCAGCAGTGTAAATGACAAAGTAGTGAATGATAGTCATTTCAGTAAAGAGTTTAAAGTCTATACTATTCCTTACCACTCAAATCGTTTATATCGAGACTTGGAACGTAGTTGCTCTATTTATAAACAATTGTTTCCAATGAATTGTCTATCATAATATTTTTATAATAACAGTTTGAAGGTCATTTCCATTGGAGTTTTCAACATCCTTACTTTACAATGCCAGTATTGCATATCATTATAAAAATATAAAAGATCTTTAGCATTCAACTGTTGAAATCCCGCAATTCATTGTAGATAGAAATCTCCCAACGAGAATTTCGTGAACTGGATTAGTCGCTGCTTTAGAAACTATATGCAAAAAACGTCGCAAGTATTCTTATGACCCTCTTATATTCGTCTTGCCTTTTTTTCTAGAGAAACCATACCGGAAATAAACTTGTTTGGTACAGTTGGTGCAATATTACGCTTATAAAGCGATTTGTATTTATAATAAGATATTTCATAATGTTTGGGTAATTAAATTCTGCGTATTTTATTGCGCCTCGATTATTTAACTGTAATACTTTTAGGTAATTGAGTATAGTGAAATTTGAGGTGACCTAAAATCTGTGTGCTGGCTGGTTTGTGAATTCATTTTTTTGCTGGTGAATCATAAAGCACTGTTTGAACCGCCAAACTAAAGCGGCACTAAGTAACGGTAGTTTGGCGATGAATAGAGTTGAATTGATGTCGGAAGTTGCAGCAGCATAGACAAACATAAAGGCGGCAATTTTATGGTTGCTAAAAGCGTGACAATGTCAGTGTCCTCGCGGCCATTTTACCATTGTTTCAAAAGAACTGGCTTTCAGTTTTGTATTTTTAATTATTCTTTTCCAATTGTGAGGTAACGGTGATTTCCAATTCTGTTTTGAATATATCGAACGGTGGCGTCGACTGAAAAATAAGTTTTTTACATTTAAAAATAAAAGTAAGAAAAGTAACTTAAGAGAAAAATTTGCAAATACTTGTTTAGGCCTAAATGTCGTTATACCTGAGGACAATTCCGGACGATAATAGATACATATGATTTGTCATGTATAAGTTTTAACGATCAAGATATTATTACGTAAAATTTACTTTCTGTGAATTTCAAAGATGTTGAAATAAGTTTTAAGGCTAATAAGGTCAAATAAGTTTTTAAGTGACGTTGATACAAAGTTTTCAATGACTAGTCCTAAATACAGTTTCAGTTGAAATAAATTAGTTAGTTCTCTATTCATCTAGAACCAATTAGTTGTCGTTTAATATGGCATTAAATGTAATCAAAATTCTTATGTTTCATGAAATTTACCTGTTTAAAATGCGTTATCAATATTTCTTGACACTGTATTTCTTATAATAATAAATAATATAATAATCGACCCATTAACATTCCACTGTTGGAATATGGGTCTCCTCTCATATGGAGAGGGTTAAGGCCGTAGTCC
>DWJK01002306.1:0-14878 GCA_018248815.1 Croniades pieria auraria
AGCGTGGCGGACTACGGCCTTAACCCTCTCAATATGAGAGGAGACCCATATTGCAACAGTGGAATGTTAATGGGTCGGTTATAATTATTTATTATAATAACCATAAAAAAGAAATAAAAACACAGACCGGAAGCTTGTGAGCGGAACGGGCTAAGAAATATAATCACTGCTACCTATCTATAGATAACAATCGAAATCAGGAGGCTTTATTGTACCGCGCCAATGTTACGAGGAGATAAGTATAGCAGCCATACTTTAGCAACAATACTAATGTCTTTTTGCTAGTAGAATTAACAATGAGGTTTTTTACTCGGACATAAAAAAATATTATCTGCAATTAGTTATTAAATCTTGACAAAAAAATTTAAAAATAATTTAAATATAAAAAGGAAATATGAAATTCATATTCTTAATTATTAAATCTTCCGACAGTTTGGTCCGTAGATTACGATGTTGGTCCAATACCGATGGGCAGAGTGCATGCATGCGTCTCCTACTATTAAATCGTGCGACATGTCATCTTGGAAAAGTACGAGCTTGTAAATGTGGTATGCGCGCCAGAGATCTGAATCCTAGACTCTCAAACAAGAGGGTTGTATGTTAATTTTAGACTCTAGTGGGATTTAGTTCATCAACAATATCATTAAAATCTTCATCATCTTCATTATAGTCATCAACACTTTTTTTGTTTCATTGTTAAACATAGTTCTCTTCCTAAAACAGTCCACATTAAAACAAGATAATCAGTCGTAGTACATACATAGCGCAGTTTGTGTTTCACCGGCATGACTTACTTCATATTGTGTTTCTCAGCCTTTTGGTGTAACTACCTTGTGGGTTAGAATTGAATTAGACCTTTAAATTAATTATTTTTTCACAACAAAGAAATCGGTTTCACGTCCCGGATAAATTACGATTCATGTATATAAATTCATACGAGATATTTATGAAGTTGTCATAGGTACGTAGATTGTTACAACATATAATATTATGGTTATCTTCAGTTTGGATTCTGACTTAGGTGACGCTTTCAGACGGTCACAAGTTCAAATTTTTGTTACATACTTTTGGCTTGATGTGGCTCCTTCGCGTCAGCAACCTGTTAACAGTGTCTCTCCAGTTTGTTCGGTCTTCTGCGCCATGTAGAGCCTCATGGAGTGATGTTCCGAGTTCCTCCCTTATAGTAACTTTAAAAGTAAATGTAAATATCGTGAAGAACTTGCATGCCCGAGTTAATTCCATAAAGCTCTCTAAAACATGAGAAGTCAACCTTTCTGCGCTTAGTCGACGTAGTTGACTTAAAGAGTTGTCCACGGAGGAGGAGGACGCGGTTGTATCAAATGTTGCCTTTTACATCCATAAATAATATACTTTCAGATAATTAGTTCGACCACATCTTTTGACCTATCCCAGTTATACGGATTCGTTGCGAGAGATACAAATTTACGAGCGAGAGCGTTTGTTGGTGGGCTGCTGAAAGTCGAGGTAGAGAATGGAAGAATCTGGCCACCGAGCAACGAGAAGCCATTCGAAATTTGTCCAGCCAACTTGGCACCCCGCGAAACCAGATGCCATGGAATACGTAAGCGAGCGATTCCGTATACATCCTACACTAGGGATGTCTCCTGCTTATATCGATGAGATAGAATGTTTTCAGCAGCGTTTTTATTTAAATCTTTTTTAATAGAAATAGATAATGTTTTAGGAGTACATTGTCTAAATTTAAATTGTTGCGCTATTATATGGTGTTCTTTAAGAAATTGGAAACTCTAGTGTCGCATATGTTCATAGACGACGGTGACCACTTATCATCGGGTGGCCCGTCTGACTGTTTGTTTGGTTTCAATTTATAAAAAAAATAACATAGAAGTCTTATATAACATTGCAAGGAAATATAGTTTTATGGTATTAAAATCTACATATGTATATATCTAGATATCTTCAAAACTGTTTTTTTTTATGTCAGAGAAGTTAAAGAGCATACAAGTAGCCTGATATAGAAGACTATTTATTAAGAAGACTGAAGTTCTTCTTGTCTTCTGTAAGTTGTAGAAACGTTAGTATTAATGAGGGCTAAGTAGAAGACTTCCGTGTCTGCTAACGCAAATGAAACTACCTAATCAAACACAAAGATAATTTACTCACAACATGATACAGAAGATACTTTTTTTAGCCGATGACAGCGCCAATGGAGTATTTGGAACTAATTTTTTCGTGATATTGTTTTGGCGGTATCATAACTTTATCGCCTCTCATCTCGCGCTGATCAACCCCTGCTGGGACGACGAGAGACTATTCTACACCGCAAGGGATATCAATATTGCAATCGCTACACAAATATTTTACTACGAACTGAATCCCGTCATGATGGGTGAGTTATTTTGTTACATCAGTAACAAATCTTGTCATCATAACGTAACCAATGCTTTGACGAGTAATTGAATTGTATTTTCTATTATCCCTCTTATTCATTTTTGCTTACGACATTCTTCTTCCATTTTTTTTCAAAGGTTTTAGTAACAAACCTACCATAATCTCGACCTTCCCTGTTGTATTTGCTATTCCACTTTCTGTGTCCTTTGTAGTTACAGTCACTCAACAATTTGGTAACACCTAATTTGGTTAGAAACAATTTGAGAGAAATTCAAAAATCCAGATAACATTGTAACCTCTATTGACCTAATAATATATGTAGGTCCAGCGTTCTTGTATTTACGGCTTCTTGACAAAAGCCAACTTTATTCTAAGGTCGTGAGAATCTCCAAAAAGATGGTGTGATATCGTACGATGAAGGATTTAGGGACTTATACAACGAGCACGTCTTGCCGCAACTGTCTATAGAGTACACGTTCATACTACGGTGGGCGCACACCATGCAGGAAGGCGTGATGCAGTATGTATTCCAATGCAATTTTCATTTTTAATGTAATTTAAAAAATGTTAATTCGCTGATAATTAAAGCAGTGATAGGGCTTAGAATTCAGCTTTCCATTTTAGAAGTCGTCGGTTTAGGCCTGAATTTGCATTTCCTCATAAAAAATGTACATAATATGTAAATGTACATAATAAAGATTTAATATTAAATGCTGAAATAATACATACATACAAACGTCTTCACGCCTAGTCCCTTACGGGGTAGGGAGAGAGCACGGAGTGCCAAATATCCCTATCCTTACATACCTGCCGAGCTGTCGAGTTTCTGGCTTCCGAAACTGATGGTGGAGTTAGAAGTCTCCCAAACCGACGTGCATATATGAAGAGATTGATGAATGTGGAAGAAGCTAAAATAATAAAGGAAAAATTTATAATGAAACCTACACACTTTTAAAACACGCATCTGTAAAGAGAATTCACTTGGCTGTTTTACGCACACCAAAATCGGTATGGTAATGTTTCGTAAGGAAATACTATTAACGAAAGTTCATAGACACGAAATCCCAGCACCACAAAACAATGTCTGGTTTATCTATTAACAACCTTTAAGTATTCATGATTGTTTAATGTCTGTACGTTGAAATGATTAATTTATTTTTACATCAGATTTGTGACTTAAATAATTTTTTGTCTAGGTTTTTTGTTAAGTTTGTTCCATGTTCTTGTTTGGTTTGTTTTTGGTTATAACGTACGTTTTCTGTTTTTTTGTTAAAAATTATGTTCCTGTGTTGCCTTTTTGTTACGTTTTATGTGAGTTTCGTATAAAAATCAGACTTAACAGGTATACGTGGATTAAACATTTTTTTAAATTATTGGTGGTTAAGATTTGCGTCTGTTAAAATTTAAATTATCATAAAATTATTTCTATTAAAAATACTATTGTTCAGGAATTACTTTTATTGAAATTAAAACCACCAAAATTCAATAAAACGTCTTTAATATTCTAGATTCACATTCGTTTTGTTCAATCCGAAAATTTCAAAACTTGCGTTTGATTAAAATGCATTAAAGTCTACGTTGTATAAGGTAAAGAATTTACAAAGGTGATAAAAAGCAACAGTGGTGTTGAGACAGTTGTAGCTCATACGCTTGTAGTTTAAAGTGGAGCTAACGTACTTATAATAATATATCACTTATATCGTTTCAGTATGTACGATAAAGACGGTAACTACGTCAAAGATATGAGGATAGCCAATCTCACTTTAAGGACGGGGTACTTGGCGGTGGGAGACAATCTCGACATGATGACACAAGGCTCGTTCCGACAGGCGGGCGCTAGGGTGGATGACGCTGTCGATCCCGATGTGAGTCACTCCCTAGATCAAGGATTAGGGGTTCATGTCCAAAAGTGGAGTACCAAGAGGATCAAAGATGCCAAATTCATATGGAATATTTGTACAAGTTGTTAAACAAAAATGAGACCATATTAATTTTTCTGTTTCTTGTTCTGTCCAGATAGCAGAGTTGGGGCTCGGTTATTTACAGAAGATAGCCGATCTAACTGCGAGCGATCTATCCAAGAATAGATATTTCGGCATGCAATCGTACACTAAGTACAGAGAACACTGTTTCGGGGACATCTTCTGTACTTTCGAAGATTTGATTCATGCTATTCCAGCGGAGGTGAGTTACCAAGATTTTCTTAGGTGCTCAATCTTATATTTACATGTGTTCGAACATTTGTTCTGTGTTTGGATATCAGGAAAATGTATGCTTTATATATATTATATGGTATTGGCAATCCTTAGGTATTATTACGATTCCAAAGTATCTACTAGATACTACAACTAGGTTTTATTATTATTATATCATCACATCTGGCCCTTTAAGTAGCAGGCAGAGAGCACCGAATGACAAACATATACTTCACACGCACGCACGACGCACCTAATATGCGTCTTCTATATTCGTCAATCTTCTCACATACGCACATCGTTTCCGGAGTTTTCGGACTTCCTCAGCTATTTGAATCAAAAGCCAGTATCAGACCTATTTTGTAAAATTAACAGTCTTGGTCTCCAGAAGCACCTGCATCTGCCAATATTTAACCCAATAATTATTTAGTGATATATGTAAACCACTAAGAAAGAAATTGAAATTTTCATTTGCAGAGAATAGCAAAATTCAAGGAGATATACGAGCATGTGGATGACATTGACCTGCTGGCTGGCGTGTGGCTAGAGAAGTTGGTGCAGGGTGGGTTCGTGCCGGAGACCTTCTACTGTCTGGTGGTGGAGCAGCTGCTGCGTACTATAATCTCAGACCGGCACTGGTACGAGAGACCCAACAGACCCAACGCCTTCACTTATGGTGAGCGTTAGATATTTGTGGACAATCTCTGTCAGTATTTGGAGCTAATGAATATTTGGTAGCCACTAAAATCGTTTTCTGGCGTACACATACATATAATTACGTATATATTATAATTACGTATATATTATAATTACGTATATATTATAATTACGTATATATTATAATTACGTATATATTATTATGGTTCTTTTGCAGAACAATTACTGGAGATAAGACGCGCTTCTGTCGCTCGCCTGCTGTGTGATGTGGGGGACAGCGTCACTTGCATACAGCCGCATGCCTTCCTCGTCTCCGGGCTCGGGTATCTATATACATATGTATATTTATTTATTACTATAATTTAAACTATCTATCATAACAGATATCACGATTCGATAGCATAGTCAATGTCAATGTTAGATATATCGTAAATTTACGCCTGTAACCCCCGAAGGGTACACTCTCCCGTTTCACCAGTTACGTTTACATATTATGGACCAGGTGGAGAGACTATTGCCACACACCGGGCACAAATTCAGATTCCGAGTCACTACTAGAAAATTCTACTAGTTATATTATCATCATCGTTATCATTAGTCACTCCCGTCCACTGCTAGACATAGGCCTCTCCAATGGCACGCCACTGAGCTCGATCTTCAGCTCGTCGTATCCAGCAATTTTGCTTATATCGGCACTCCACCTAGCTAGAGGGCGTCCTACGCTACGTTTGCCAAGTCGCGGTCTCCACTCCAGAACACATACATATAGTCACATAGTTACATACATATGTCAATTAAACAAATTTAATTAATAAAAGGATTACATATATTTGTTGTATGTAAGTATTAACTGTTCAACAGCTCCTGCTTACCTCAGCACATAGCACATAGCGCATAGCCATTTCCCCAATGCTGTTGCGGACAACACAGCAACTGATGCATGGGGTTCATAAAATTAAACCATGTTATCTACATCAGTAAAAAGGGAGAACTCTATATTTTAAGGTTTGATAATATCGATAAGAATATAGCGGTTGGTATTTAGAGGTTACATCAATTTCGCCAAGGATGCAGGGGTGTTAACCTTCGCGAAATTGTCTATTAAGGTAGAATTTTATGCGTTTCGCTTCTTTTTATGAGTGATTCAAATTATATTCATTAAATGTCTCCTAACAAAACAATTTGGGTGTCGTCGCGCACTGACTGGAAAAGGTCTAAAACATTCGCAGAGTTACCCAGTATTAATATTTGGAAGTATGAACTTTTAATCTGCAGAAGTCTGCGAGGTTTCAAATTAAACGTCTAACAGTTTTTTACACTGTATCATATAATTTAATAAAAATCATAGCATACACCTATCGATTAAGGTAAGCTTAGCATCTGGATTAAACTATGCTTCTCCCTAATCCCCGAATTCTGTAATTCCCGAAGGGGTAGGCAGAGAGGTGTAGTACAAGCCCAATATAGTTTTAATCAATAAATTTTACTAAATATAGATTTATACTTTGATTACAGCAACGAAATGGTGAGCTGCGACCAGATCGACAGAATAGACTTCAGCGTGTGGAGAGATGACAATTGTCGAGCTGAGTAATGCGCGACATACATGGACGTCAGTTTGAGGTCGTGATCCATTAGCGAACGACATTGATATATCCTCAGCTAGATGTAAATAAATAATGTGTTTGGTCGCACGATAGTGGATCATATCACAGTTCTTTTGCTTAGCTGATTAGCGACTTCGCTGTACATAATAACTAATGTATGCCTCATTAGCCTATTTCAGTACTCATTAGCCTATTTCAATCTACATACTTTGTTTTGGTTTATACTTGATACTAAAGAGTTGAGCATTTTGTCTTCTTTTTAAGTTACTATTTATCTTTCTTTGATCGTGACTTGAAATCTTCTTGTCGTAATTTTGTTCTGGATGTTTTTTTTTATTTATTTATGCCAATTGATGGATGTTGATAACCCCACATAGGTATTTAAGATATTAGAACTCCTAGTTGACTACTCTAGCCAAATGCATATTGACAGATTTCTATTTGTGATGAGGATGAGCCGAGAAACCGGTATAGGAAGTCAATTTCGAAAACATACACCACTGCGGTTGACATTAAAATTGAATGGGGTATGCGTAATTTTTTTTATTATGTTTACCGAAACGACAGATATGTACAAGAACATTTGCAATAAATTGTGCTCACTTTGATGTACTTGTTTTATTTCCAATGTCTTTGCTCGCTCTTTTCATTACATTTAGTATATTAAAATAGTCTGCTCGAAGTAATAACTTAAAACCTTTTCAATTTTTTCGTTATAATGTTGAGCTTACTAGCGAGATCATAACCGAAAGTTACAACCTACTTTCTTCACTAAAAAGATATCGATATTATTATAAATTTCTCCCCAGAAACTACTATTAATAAAGAAATACTATAAGAGTAATGCCTAAAGTTGATAGCCTTTGTAACAATAACAAAATTGAAGAATTCAGACAGAGTAGAGTAAAATATAGTAAAACATTGTACTATATTTTTACTACAAGGACACAATAGCCTTACACAACACGACCTTCCAGTTCCGTTTCCCCTGATATCTGCCGTTTTAATTAACTAATTTAAGTCCCAGAGTCATCTAGCGGCCCTTTTGAAACTAACAGCTATTGAAATTAGCAATTTAATAAAATATTAGCATAGTCAGAATTATAAAAATACAAAATAAATAAAATTCATACCATAACTACACAAGAATGTTGTAAGGTGCATTATTTGTTTAATACGTCATATATATATATCAGATACGTCGCATCGGCGGTGTTATTGGCAACTTTCGTAAAACAGTCTGGGCGCGTATGTGGGTACTCGAACAAAGAGAAACAGCGAGTATATCATAATCACTTGTTATTAAAGCCTGATAGATTAGCCAGTGTATAGAGAACACTAACACACTGGGCAAACGGAATGAGTAACAGTACCTAGAGTGGTGGATCTGCTCTCTTCGACGGTGGGATAGAAAGTCCGTCTTCATCCAACGTCTCCCCACCAGCTACACTCTGTTGTAGCATGAAGTTAGCCAAGTATTGACATTGCGATGGTGCTGCCAGCATTTCTCCGCTAATCGTTTCACGTCCGTACTAATGACTATCTTCGATACGTTCAATGTCCATACTAATGACCTTCTTCGACATAAGACTTTTTTCGAAAACCGAATTTATGTATTTTACGCCTATGTATTGAAGTTACTTTAGTCTATGTTCTAACTTTAACTCCTTTTTATTAACGATTTAATTTAATTCATAATGACTCAAAATAAGACAATTGAATAAAATAAGGTTTCAAAAAAGAATGAGGATTATATGGAATTATTTTATTGATTTAATTTCATTTGATTTATATTACATATGAACATACGTGTTGTGCGTATATAACAGAACATGTATTTTAACTTCCCTTAACCACATCGTATATACTTTATCTATACTAATAATAAAACTGTAACTAATCGCTGTCTGTACATGGCAAATATAATTAAAAATTTGTAATGGGGTTCCTTTATATACGCAAGAGAACCCGAAACAATGTTTTTTCATTTTGTCTGCTTGTCTGTATGTTTTTGCACACTAATCTTAGAAGCGGCTTATCAGATTTGAATGCAGTCTTCAGGATTATATTGTGATGGGCTTCACTTAACATTTAGTGATTATTTCATTTATATCGGTTAACAAATAAAGAAGTTGTCAAAATTATTTTTTCAAAACTTACGAAATCTACACTTACGAAGTCGCGGATACAGCTATTAAACAATAGCTGTAGTAAATATAGTAAACACTATATTTACTCTTGGTGATCATAGCGTAATGTTGTTCAAATAGCTTTTTAATAGATTGTTCTCTAATTAACGCGGGTGAAACCACGGGGCACAGCTAGTCATATCATAAGTATTTCTTCCCGACGTTGGACTTACATAGATATGAATATAGGAAACGTAACGAAGAGGTAGGCAGAGGATTGTAGAACACTCCCTCGTTTCACCAGTTACGTTTACGTCCCACTATGGAATAGGTGGTGTGCCTATTGCCATGCACCGGGCACAAATCCAATAGCAAGTGATATTTAGACTTAAAACGCACATTTTTAAGGGATGCGCGCTAGGATTTGAACCCGGTCTCCCGGAGTGAGAGGTCGAATTTCAAACCACTAGGTTATCACTGCTAAAGGTGAGGTGATTTTTAAAACAATGGGAAGCTTCGTGAGCTTTGGTTCGTCATCGTTACCAACCTTTTTATAATTCTATTGTCTTCGTTACAAAAGATATGTGCGTTTTAAGATAAAACATTACTTGATAAAGAAAAAAATCACGAGGAACCTTATACATACACACTTTAGGCTTTTCTTCAATATTCTTTAAAGCTAGTAACGCTAGTGACTAGTGATCTACTAATTCTAATCTGCACTTGACCAACGTAGCAGACTATGACCTTTATCTTTCTCATTCTGATGGGAGAGCCATGCTTAACAACAGTACCAGAGTTGCTGATTAAACAAGAGATAAAAGAAAGAAAAAAGTAGAACAGACACCTAGGTACAGTTCAAATTATAAAATAACTTATTCACAACAATGAAAAGGTAACTTTACATCATAAGCAGGGCAAAGGTAATTATGAAGGTCTGACAACGGGGGACCACTAAATAAGGCAGTTAGTGAGACAGTGAGGAAGGGGGCGTGTCGCTACGACGCGCCTTTGTAGTATTTCGTAATTATCTCTGCCAGTCTATTCAGCGCCCCGCCAAACTATTCCAATTTTAAAATGGTATTATGAATAAAATGTACATAAATCTTTACAAATCATATCTAAAATTAATATATTGGCTACGTAATGACATACAAATATTGATTTGTAGGTATTTTTGTGTAGATATTTTATTATAAAATCTACTTTTAACTATTACATCTGCAATTGAAGTCATATACAAAGTAACAGCGGGAACTGACCCAATAGGGATTTTTCACTAAACGCCTGTTACCGATATTGGGACGATAAAATGGTTTATTATGATAGGTTCCTGGCTTCACTTCGTAGTCTGGCTGAAATTTTCATTTGTTACTACTTTAGTCCATTACATTATTTTAGTATATTACCATGATTAAATAACTAAATAGAAAGCTTTTCTGCAGTAGTTGTTACAAACGTACACTGTTAAATTTCGCAATGCTTTAGTGAACGAGGAGTCAATTCGTTTTGGTTGAACTCTCAAACGGGGAAATGCATTAGCGCACGTGTTTCAAATGTTCTCGCGTTTTCTTTTTTGTAGGGTACGGCTAGTATTACCATGTTCGCATTCAATAAAATTCGGGACACAAATTCTCAAACAGAATAATTAGTATTATTGTATCGGACTTCAGGTCTCTCACAGGATTAGCAGACAGCACCGATGGTAAATACATTTATCCTTACATACGTGAAATTTTGAATACGCGCACGCACTTTTCGGACATTCCTGCCTCCCCTATCAGCATGTACCTAGACCATTTATTAAAAAAAATTCTATGTTATCAATTCACCAGATCATCAATAAAATCATCAATTTTTAACGGGTAAATTGGTTATATGTGTTTGAATATTATATTTAACAAAGTTTTGATGTATTCTTTTTTAAATATATGTATCTCCGATTTGTAATTGATTGAATATTCCTTTCTTAGTAACATAATTACCACAAATATTATTCAAAAATGAAACTGTACCACATTATTATGTATATACATACGTATCTATATGTAAATTCGGTATTATTCAACTTATTTCAATTTTAAGCTAAACTAACTTTAAAAAAGTCTGTCCTGCATTTAACTAAAAGTCCCCATCACCACTGCTGGATACACGCCTCTCCAATAACAAGCCGTTTTAAAAAATGTGTCTAAAAAATGTAATAAATACTAAATGTACCTTAACTCCGTCCTATTTAGACAGCCCCGGCTTGGTGAGTCTACCTCGAAGCTACGTACGGAACGTGATGAGCGAGCCGAGATGGATTCGTAAGGTGCACCCGTGCTCGCGCCCTCCTCGAAGAGGAGGAAAAACTCGCTCTATTTGCGATTGTCTTCAGTATGTGCCAAGGAAAGTTCACAGTACGTACAAGGACGAACAAGGAAATTGCCTTGTATTTTTACTTGCCCGCACAAAAACAGTTTAATGTTTTCCAATGTTGTTATTGCTTCTGGCAGATCACCTTGCTACTTCATTACATGAATGTACCTAATTACGTAACATCACGCCTGTAATCCCCAAAGGAGTAGGCAGAGGAGTGTAGTACACTCCCACGTTTCACCAGTTACATTTAAGTCCCATGGAATAGGTGGTGAGCCTATGCCATACACCGGGCACTGATCCAGACTCCGAGTCACTACTAGAAATTCTAAATGAGAAAATTCCCATAGTACCTGAGTCAGGATTTGAACCCAGGACTCTCCGATCCGCAGTCGCGCTTGCAACCACTGGACCAACGAATCAGTGTACCTAATTGTTTGTTAGAAGACATATAGCTACAGTATTAACGTAGCTGTAAGTGGTTTAGGAAATTGAAATACAAGATTTTCATCAATAAATAACAGATTATCAATTTACTAGTCAACAAATATATATGAAAAGAATAAGAACGTGGTTTGATTATGTCATTGTAATGTGTAAAATAAAATTAGCTACTAAATGAAAAACAAGATTTAGCTATAAAATGCCTACTACGAGGGCAGAGAGTCCCGAATGACAATTGTCTCACAAACGTGACTTGCTTCTTCTACATTTATCATGTATTCATTGTCCATGTCATTTAATTTACCTACTTTAAATTAAAAATCAATTATACCTCATTCAATATTAACAACTTTCCAATATACACTTATTTATATTTTTATTAAGGTTCAAGTAACACTTCTGTCCCATTTCTATGAAAATATAACTAAGCAATCAATCATTCACCTATGCGCTCACAGACAAATGTAAAGAATGTTGGCATATTTTAAAAGATAAAAATGCAGACTGCCAAATCCCTTCTCTAGCGTAGCTGACTGTGCCCTTAATCCTTATCATTAAGGCATCCCATGACCAACAGTAAAACGATAAAGGTTAAATGATAAAGATAATGATGACGCTGACGATTTTGATGATAAATCCTCGTTTCACAATGTGTTGAACAACGTTTAGACTATAAGTCCGCCATAGACGCGTAACATAACCAGTTACAGCTCTAGAACAAATAGTGCTCCGTCTCATTAGCATGTCTTTCTTAAACAAACCCCATATTTAATGTAGAACCAGTAAATTAAGGAAAAACATCCCTTATATTACTGCTTATCTAATTACCCCATTCTGTTATTTACGGTGCCATTACTTCCTTTGTCCTTTGGTTCATAATCATATTATCAGATAAACTGTCCGTTCGTGTCATCCGAACGGCGAAAATATTCTCGCTACGTCCTATGCCCGTGACGTTTTTTATTAATATTATATGAGATCAACCTGGCTTAGGAAACAGGCCGTTAAAGAAATGTCTGTTATATAAAAAAAATTATAATAGAAAATTCATTGCCCAAGAAAAGTTTCTTCGAAGGTTAAATTTAAAATTAATCATTACAAGTTACTATTCTACAGTGTCGATGGATGGAAGGTTTTTGTTGTTATCACGAATATGCAATGACGCGATTTAAAAGTCAAAATTCAAAATAAAACCTTCCCTCACTTTGTAGTCAAGCTTGACTCTAAACCCTTAGAACTCTCCGTGAACTATACGCTGTTAAACGAAACGAAAGAAGCCCAATTTCTACAATGTAGGCACAAAACTTTCAAACCTCCAACCATGTAGCTACTCAAGAAATCGAAGAGAAGTAAACATTTTCGTTGGGATCAAACATAAAGTGAATCTTTTTGAGATGGATTCAGTCGTTTCCGTATGCACACAGAGTGCTACGCTCAATCAGATCTCAAAGAACGCGAGCGCCAGATCAAAGGTGAGCGCCTCGTTACCGCGCGCACGTATTCGTGCCTGTATACCCGCGGGTGGCTGTGCGTGCTCGACTGACCCTCAGTGTATGCTGCGGATAAGGGCTAACAAGTCGTCGGCACTTAAAGGATTTTCCTGTGTTGTTCCCAACTGATTTGGAGTTGGCATCAAAGCTTAGAGAACACGGCACGTAAATACTACAATAATTTTTAAATATTCCTTGATATACATTAGCATTATTTAATTGAAAAACAGACATTAGAATTCTTAACTAACCTTACCTAAACACAAAATGTTATATTCAAGCTGAAACGATCACAGTTTGTGACGTCGAAGTATTGATTCCTAACCGAACAAGGTCAGCGCTGGCATTTATCATAAGTAGTAGAAGTCGAACGTTGGCGGAGAGTTTTTAGACGCTTTAAAACCTTGGGTCTCTTAGACACTTTAATGCGTCATAGCACTGCTCAGCCATAACGTGGTATGTCTCAAACATGCTCCAATGTTGCTAAAAGCTATTCCGAAAATCATTTCTTAAATAAAAACATTAGACTTTTTATGCCTGTAACAGGAGGAATTTACATTGACGGAACTCAATATCATTACTAATAGATATTCAACGCCGAGGAAGTTTCTAATCTTTTGTGGACCTTACTGACTGGTTTGTGTTGATATTGTTATCATATCGTCACGCCTTGTCCTTGACGGAATGAAAAGCAACCACCAAATGCCGAATTTCGACAGACCTAACGTTCTTCTTGTTCACTGTTTGTTTGTTTTTCTGGACTGATGTTATTCCTCTTCAATGTATTTAAATATAGGATTCTGGACTTACTACGCTAAAAAATTCGTATACGGTCATAAACATTTTTACACACAGTATGTCTGAAGGACGAGAACCGTTACGAGTTCCCTCGCCCTTCTTGAAAATAGCTGTTTTTTCTCAGTAACAATAGGGAACTCGAAACTAATTTAATAGATCATCTAAGTAAATACTTTCATATTAAATGTTATCGGCACAACATTATGTTATTATAACTATGCGTTTTACAGATTGGATTTCTCAAAACATCTATATTTTTAATTATAATGAGACAAAGAGTATTCATGAAAAACACTAAGAAATGTTCTGAATAAACGCCTAAAATACTATATTATTAAACTATTTAAATCTTGCATGGACTAGAGTTGACTTAAAATGAAAAGGCAATTTAAATTTAAATTACTTTTTTTAATTATAACGACCCATATAATAATAATTACAGAAGTGAACACGTAACTATGTTCAATTTTATTTAAAAAATTGTACATTGTTGCAGATTGCCTCTGTTCACGCAAATATGCGTGCCATATTATATTTATACCAGATAAAATATAAAGACTTAACACATAACAAATCTATGCAATTAGAAGTATAATGTTATTTTTATGTTTATATATTTCTTTTTTCCATGTACTATATTTATGTAACACTTATACTCACACACTCACAGTCACACATACACAAACACACGCATATACACACACACACACACACAAACACACATACAAGCACGCACGCACGCTAGCATAATCACTAATACACAGTAGACTATTCCGAATATTGTTTATTTGCCTTAGTGTTACGGTTCATTTTCCTATAAATTAAGA
>DWJK01002307.1:0-14877 GCA_018248815.1 Croniades pieria auraria
GTAGATGTTGAATTATTCAAGTTTAAACTGTGATGTAAGCAGTGATGGCCTAGTGGCTAAGAATTCAGCCTCTCACTCCGGGGTTGCTGGGTTCAAATCCATGGCGCGTAACCAATTTACAAAAAGTGCGTTTAAAGTTTAAATATCACTTGCTAACGGTGAAGGAAAACATCGTGAGAAAACTTACACAATAATAATTTATGTTAAAAAAAAATCTGAGGTGTGTGAAGTCTGCCAACCCGCACTTGCCCAGCGTGGCAGACTGTGGCCTTAACCCTCTCAGTGTGAGAGGAGACCCATATTCCAATAGTGGAATGACAAATGGGTCGATTATTATTATTATTTATATTAAACTGTTTCAGGTCGTACTGCTTACACTAACAGGTTTTGTTGAGTGGGTGTCTACAAACCATGTGGTAACCAACAATGGGAGGTTACTACAGATATTATGCATCTTGCTGCAAGACGACGCATTCCAGCTGCCTGCAGCTGAATGTTTGCTGCAAATAGTTAATAGGAAAGGTTCTGTAAGTGGTCAACAAAAGAACATGTAAAAATATATATTTTTTCAACTCAGTTCAGTCATTTGATTAAAATGTTGTTTTTAATATTCACGTTCTATAACACAGGTAAAGGAGCGAAAGCCGCTTATGTTATTATTTAGTGAAGACGCAATCTCATGCATCCACCGCTCGGCGGTCGCCAGCGTTAATAAAGTGGATGAAAACCATTATTTGTTCCTCAAAAAGCTCTCACAGGTCAGTTAGAACATTTTTATATTTTCAGTTAAAAACTGTACAGTCACGTACAAATTATCCCAAATAAAAGTTATATAATTTTTTGACAAGTTGTAATGTTGTTATTGGTTCTGTTGTTATAATAAAGCTGAAAGCACTTTTTTCCGATACAACCAGTCTTGATTTGTACTTTTTTTTTTAAATATTGGAGTCAGATTAATACAAAGCCCCTAGAATGATGCTACAAAATCAGCTTACCTTCAATATTTTTATTTATAAAGTAGGTAACTGGCATAATTTCTAGAAATACGGAAATAAAATTTAGGTACAACAGTTTTTTTTTTCCTAAAATGTTATCACCACCACCATATGCCTGTTATAAATAATCCACATTAATGCATAAATTTCTTGAAAATTAAAAGGTGATTAACAAGCTTTATTTTGAGGCATGGCATAGTAATCCTTCGGAACGAAAATTATTTCAATTTGCAAATAATAGATTTGAAGATAATGTAAAATTAAAATAATCCAAAACTGCTCAACTCTGTGATACCTACCGACGTCCGTACGCACGTACTTCCCTACGATGCGGCAACTAAACGAAAAATCTATACATATAATAAAACTGTAACTGAGCGCTGTCTGTACATGGCAAATATATTTAAAGATTCATAATGGGGTGCGTTTATAAACGCAAGAGAACCCAAAACAATGTTTTTTCATTTTGTCTGTATGTTTGTGCACGGTAATCTCAGAAACGGTTTATCCGATTTTAATGCGGTTTTCAGGATTACATTGTGGTGGGCTTCACTTAACATTTATTGACTTTTTCATTTATCCGATATAAACGAAAAAGTCACCAAATGTCAAGTTAACAAATAAAGAAATTAAGTCAATTTATTTTTTCAAAACTTACCAAACCTACGCGTACGAAGTCGCGGGCACAGTTATTTTTTACTATATTTAATCTTGGTGATCATAGCATGATGTTCCTCAAATAGTTTTTTAATTGATTGTTCTCTAATTAACGCGGGTGAAACCGCGGGGCACAGCTAGTGTCCAAATATAATCTATGGCAAATTACATGTGAACACGCGATTCTGTTACTTTCAACATTTACTATTTACACCGGGGGAATTCCGTCATTTCAAACCATGTAATAAATTAAAAAAAAAAAAAAAAAAATTTAAGTAAATTTGTATCAATATATGCTTTATTCACTGGCAGGTTTGTGTAACACAATCATTTGTATTGTACATATGTTCACATACATATATCTTTTACACATTTAACGATTTTAGTTGACACGTTCAATTATTGTAATCATTAATTTTAGTGAATATTACATTATTAAGTACTTAAAGATCTGCGACCTGCAGCCTAGCAAGGGCTAACATGGCCGCTAGTAACAAACAATTATTGCAGGGAGTAGCTCCATTTCCCGCCCTTTTTCGAATTTAACTTTCGCGCATTCATTCACTCACCGACGCGCAATTTTTCGGTTTCCCGCGCTCCGTTGTCATACAGCTCGCTCGCCGCCAATACCGTACACAGCCGCGTATCGTATCTCGTGAAATTCTCTAGCCGCGCATTAATTTTGTAATATACCTATTTCAGTGCTTTACCCGACTTTATAATACACATTTACCGTTTTCAAAGTGAATAAACATTTTATTCCGAACCACACAATCTAAATGTATAGATAAGAAAAACTTAAATACCTGTTCTAGTGTATGAGCCTTAGTTGTCAACTGTTCATTGACGTGCAGCTCATCGACAGAGCTCAAGGCATCTTCACTGCCAACCTGCAAACAAATCCAAAATTAGTAAACACGGTAGCAGTTAAAACAAAATACAGTTTTTAAAACGAGTAATACATTTGTGTGGCATTCACTTTAATACGAAATTAACAAAAGGTAATCTAATATAGTGTATAATGATAAAAAACTTACCAAACTGCCTGCCTCCGAATAAAAATCACCATTGCAACTTGTCGGCTGACTACTGCCCACCAGGGCCTTATTTGGAGTACTCCCAAGCCTATCCTTCTGGGCTTCCTCAAGTGAAAACTGTAATTCTTGGTTTTTATTCTTCAATTTTGCTATTTCACACTTATATTTACTTTCAGATTCGTTCAGGTGTCTCTGGTAGTCGTCTACGGTGGCTTGCAGCTGTGATATTTCAAAGGTTTTGTCTGAAAGCTGAATATGGTACAATGATTAAACCATTTTATTTACTTATATTATCGATAGATCTGCCCCGCAACCTCGCCACAATCGGTAGGAGCTCATGAAGGATCTTATATAGATTTGAAACCAGTTCCCATCCCAAAAGACACACCGAAGTTAAGCCAGAACATGTTTAAAACAGGTTTCACCAGTTACGTTTAAGTCCCGTGGAATAGACGGTAAGCCTATTGCCATACACTGGGCACGATCCCAGACTCCGAGTCACTAGAAATTCTAAATTAGAAGAATTTAATAGTACCCGACATGAGCTTTGACCCGACACTCGATCGGTAGTCACGCTTGCAACACTCAACCAATGAGGCAGTCAATATTTTAATAGATTATTCGAATATATGTTTATATGTAACAGGTCACATCACACATCATTACACTCACTCACTATACTTATAATACATTAAACAGTGCCCTTAGTATGACCACTAACTAGCAGTGACTGACCTTGGACACACACTAATCTATTCTACTCAATGTCACTCAATGTCAATGTCATGTCACAAACATGTTGCTACTCCTGAGGACTGAGATGCTCACTTCAAGCATACACAGGAAATAGGAACTCCACCTTACAGACTTAACTGACCTTACAGACTAAACCTTACAGACATAACTAACTTACAGACTAAGCCTTACAGACTTTACTGACCCTACAGACTAATATTTTAACTGTTCCATGTAAACTATTACAATATAAGAATTATGTCATTTTTTTTCAGAATGTTCAGTATTACTTCAAAACTACCTGTGAGGCATATTGTGCATTCTCAATTATCTTTTTTTGGAGTTCCTCTTGCAGCAGCCCGGAGTCCAGAGGAGCTGAACTGCTGGCTGCAACTTGCTTCTCATCTACTTTACTTTTCGATTTTTTGGATAACTTCAACTGCAAATGATACAAATATTCGAGTATTGTTATAAGCATACAGTTCAATATGTGGACAGTTTTAAAGGCATTCAAGTCTCAGACTGTACTGAGGAAAAGAAAGGAAATGAATAATAATGAAAATAGTCATAATAATGATAACCTGACCATTCCAATGGATGAAAATACAAAATGATAAAAAAATCCATATACAAAGTTTATGATGAGTGTAAAAGAAACACAGGTCTGTAGAAATAGACATATTTGACCCTGCACTTGCCTACCACATGAGGAACCTGGTGGGATGGTATAAAAACGTAATTTCACGCCTATAATCCCCGAAAGGGTAGGTAGAGGAGTGTAGTACACTCCTATGTTTCACCAGTTACATAATACATTTAAGTCCCATAGAATAGGTGTGGAGCGTTATTGCCATACACTGGGCACTGATCCAGACTCCAAGTCACTATTAGAAATTCTAAACTAGAAAATTCCCATAATACCCGACTCGGGATTTAAACTCAGGACCTCCCATTTGGTAGTCGCGCTTGCAACCACTCCACCAACGAGGCAGTATAATAATAAAAAATTAGAGATATCAGTGAGATAGAAATATCAGATAACAGTTGGTGTGTTATTTTCATACTTATTAATATCAATTAAACAGATATAGAAACAGATAGAATAACTGGAAAATATATTATGTATGATGCTAGCATCTATTATATATTTTCCAGTTATTCTTTTAGCATAGCATATATTTTCCAGTTATTCTTTTCGGTAACACAATAGTCATTAATATGATGTTTCAGTGAGAAAAATTAGTACTTTCTTGTAGATATTATTTCCATAGATAAACAAATATTTTATAGCAGACTAAATAATATTTTCTGTTTAACTTGGTATAAAAAAAAATAATCGACTCATTTACATTCTACTGTTGGAAAATGGGTCTCCTCTCATATTGAGAGGATTAAGGCCGTAGTCTGCCACGCTGGCCAAGTGCGGGTTGGCAGACTTCACATGGTATAAATGGTATAAATTGGTTATATGAAAAAAGTTACATAGGCATGTCTTCAAATTTTTTGTTTGTTTAAATGTTTTGTTTGTTTGTTTAAATTAATGCTTGTAGCATTTTTTATGTAAAACTAAACTATGGTTTTATTTCAGTAGCACTTCAAAGGTTTAATTTTGATTTAAGAAATGTGAACAATGTTTACACACCTTTTATTATTATAATGTCACACCTGGTGCTTATGGAGGTAAGCAGACAGAATTAAGTGCTATATAAAAATCTTTACCAATTTGACGTGGCTTTTCTATGTTGACCAGTTTTATCATAGACTTAGACCAGTTTCAGAGAATACAATGTACATGACTATCAACATATAAATATATTTGTTCAGAATATTTCATTATAATTGATAGAATAAATTTACATTCTAAACTCCATAACACCAATGTGTGCACAAGTGAACAAAGAAAAAATACTGTACATGGGAGAAAAATAGAAATGTATTGTCTGTGATACAATTGTATGAGTTTATGGAAAAGGAAGAAATCATTTTCATGGTACATTAAATAAATAACGATAGCCAGTAATAAAAGCTTTTTGTTAATGGAGATAAGATAAGGGCATGAACAAATAAATTTTCTGAAGTAATCTGTTTTATATATATGTAAAATGTTTGTGTGTTTACTAGAATATAATTATTGACTCACCTGTAACACATCAAGTTCATCTTGGAGAACTGACACGCGCCGCGTCAACTGCTGATTTCTAAAGGTTAAAGAATCTATCTCCAATTCTCCTTTCCTCACTGATTTCTCCTTATCCTTCAATATCTCTCTCAGCTCGTTCGATTTCGCTTGTTCATCTAATACGCCTTTTTTCAATACCTTAACATGCACCCTCAACTGAAAGCGGAAACGACGAATTTACACAAATTGCCGACTGCATAAAAATGATTTGTTACCGTCTACTGGTTTTACCTTAGAATATTCGGAAGCCAATTTTTGGTACTTCGCTTGTATATCCCCCGAAGGTAGTCCTTCCATGTCTTTGCTTCAAGAGGACATAACTGTTTATTGAGACACATACGGCGTTTTAATGTTTATTTGTTAAAATCGTTACCTACATTAAACACCCACTTTGTGAAAATGACACATATTTTGACAGGTAACGTTTACACAGCATACAGTTGCTCAGGGATTTATTCTGATAAGAAAAATTGCAAATTGACAAAATGTAAATTAAACGATTTCATTACATTACTTAAATGAAATAATTCAATAAATATTTTGTAAAATATTATATGGATTATAATATTGGTCACTTTTTTTTCTAAACTCGTTTCATCTCATTTTATTTAGAAAAATTGTGCTCCATATTCGTATTTACGGTACAAATTTAGTGACTTTTATGAAATATTGTATCTGTTTGATGTACAAAACTTACTATCACTTATGTGTCAAGAAGTATTAATTATCTATATGAAATAACGTTACACTATTATATATCTGTTCATACTATGCTAGCAACATTGCCTCTGTTGATGTGTCGTGATTGTCCAAAGTAAAATATCAATATTTTGGATTTTATGAAAGAAAAATAATATTATTAGATTGAAATCCCGTACTTAAATACTTCAATATAATCTCCATCCATTAATCGCACAGGAATGAACGACAGGTCTAGTTTTAAATAAAAATACATGTCCTATCGCAACAGGTAAAACTAAAAGAGAACAAAGTAAATTGTGACTAAAATATGTGATTAATCAACAGGATCATGGAATCAAGTAGCTCCACTTTCGCCGACGTTGCCACTGAACACCCTAAAAGCATTATACACATCGATATTGACTGCTTTTATGCTCAAGTGGAGATGATCCGGAAGCCAGAACTGCGCTCGCAACCTCTCGGAATTCAACAGAAAAACATCGTCGTAACGAGTAATTATGAGGCCAGGAAGTTTGGCGTTAAAAAATGTATGCTTGTCACGGATGCCTTGAAACTGTGCCCTAATTTAAAACTAGTAAACGGCGAGGACTTGCACGACTACAGGGCAGCGTCAAACAAAATATTCGCCGTGCTCCAGACGTGGAAGTGCCCGGTGGAAAAGTTGGGTATGGATGAAAACTTCATTGATGTCACAAACTTAGTCCAGGAAAAATTGAAAAGTAACAATACTGGCATCACAGTGTCTGGTCATGTCTTTGATGAACCAAGTGTGGAATGCCCCTGTGGCTGCCACACTAGACTGAAAATATCATCACAAGTGGCAAATGAAATGCGCCAGAAGATATACAACGAATTAGGCTTTACAACATGTGCTGGAATTGCACACAACAAACTGCTTGCTAAACTCATCTGTCCATTCCATAAACCTAATGATCAAACAACTGTATATCCAGAGCATGGATCCCAGTTCATGTCCACATTGCAAAGTGTCCGTTCAATACCGAGCATTGGTTCAAAAACCACAGAGGCTCTCATTTCACAAAAAATCATAACTGTTAGTGACTTGCAGCAAACATCACTGGATTTGTTGAAAAAACATTTCAGTAGTGATATGGCAGTTAGACTGAAAAACTTAAGTATAGGGGAAGATAATACTCCAGTGAAGCAGACGGGGAGGCCTCAGAGTATAGGGTTAGAAGACAGCTTCAAAACTGTCAGTGTGAAAAGTGAAGTGGAGGAGAGGTTCTCGGCACTGCTGCAGAGGTTGCTGGTCTTAGTCAGGGAGGATGGACGCATTCCAGTTTCGCTTAGAGTGACATTGAGGAAGAAGGATGTCAAAAGGCTGAGTAGTCATAGAGAGTCCAGGCAGTGTCAGGTCTCACCGTCTATATTTACAATCAATAATGGAACTCTAACAGTGACAGAGGCAGGACAAAATAAACTGATGACCATTATAATGAGATTATTTAATAAACTTATTGACTTAACAAAACCATTCCATTTGACATTAGTTGGGCTGGCCTTTACAAAGTTCCAGGAGCGTATGACAGGGAGAGGCTCAATTGTTAACTACTTAATGAATGATATATCTGTTCAATCCGTTCTTAACATACAGAATGACTGTGATACATCAGCATCTTCAATGGACTACTCCGCAGCATCTCCAAGCAGTAGTACAACAACGGATCTATCAGACGCTGAAGTTGAGCCATCCCCAAAGAAGCCTAAAAAGGTTGGTTTAATAGCAAAGAGGAGATGCTTCTCGAAAGAAGAAGTTGCTTCACCTAGTAAGTTACGGGTGGGTGATCTTCGGTTAAACTCAAAGGAACTTGAGAAGGTGTCTGAGCTGAGATTAAATTCGAGAGACCGGTCACTAACACCTAGAGCAAGTCCGGCAAAAGATAACTTGTCTGATACTTCAGATACTATGAAGGATATAACAGAAGGAGGGAACTGTGAAGACTGTCCAAGTTATGTCGATAAAGAAGTGTTCAACTCCCTTCCAGACGAAATGCAGCAAGAGCTGAAGGCAATGTGGAAAAACCCCTCCAGCTCAGATGTGCCTAGAAGTAGCCCGAGAACCTCGAACAAATCAAAACCGAACACACTTTTGAAATACTTTGTTCCACACAAATAGTATTAGTATATATTTATCCTGTTAATTATTTACATGATAAGTGAATGGTTTCTATTTTTTCAAATCATACAATTTTTATTCAGCTGATCAAATACACGTTTATGTTATAAAATGCATTAGTTTCAATGACACTGACCTGAGCATAAAGCAGTGTTAGGTATTATTCAAAATACTCAAAACTATCTTATAATGACCCGACTGTCTTATAACTTCCAAACTGTTTTATATAACACAACTGTCTTATAAGACAACATCTTTTCAATTGAACCTGAAAAGGCTGTGAATTTCCTACAAACTTATTAAGTCATGGGGATTAAATAATTATAGTCTCAGAATCTATAAACTGGGAATATTATTTAATATCTATATTTTTTACAGTATTTATAACCATGCTTGTTAAATCATTCAGTTTGTTTACATTATTTACATTAATATTCAGTGACTGGGCAATATTGCTGTATGCCAAGACGTCTACATTAACTTGCAGTCTAATCTTGTCACCATCCGTAACCCCTGTTGGGTTGTTGTTCTGATTTGATGTTTTGTCTCTACTTTGTTTCAGCCTTCTCAGTGACTCCTCAGTTTTGTGTACCGAAGTCAACACATCTTCAACATATTTATAATAACTGAAACAGTAAAATACAAGGACAATAATATACATGAAATTATTGTTACTATGACATGTACTTATTTGATTAATTGATTACTCACGATATAGTCATGACATTAAATAAAACATTATACAACTCAGTTAAAAATCCTCCATCAAGTTTACTAGAACTATTCTCATTGAATTCATTCAGTGTTCTAGATATCACTTCGATATATGTGCAGTGCTTTGTTGGAATACTACGGTTTGTCTTTCTATACAGTCTTGGTATTTCACTGACTTGTTTCAGTTGCATATCAAAGTACTCATACAATTCATTGACAATACAATCTCTTATCTTTATTGTCGTTTTTTGTAACAATTCTTCAGAAGGCTTTGAACTTTCTTTGAGTAATTCTTTACATCTGTCATCTGGAACCTTCTCCTCTACCATTTCTATAAATTTTGGCAATCTTTGCAATAGTACTTGAGAATCGACATAGAGATTGATACCGTTGTTAACAAGTTCTTTATTAACGCTTGCAAATTCTAATCTTGGTGATGGGTTTCTCTGAAAGGAAAACATTTTCTATATTTCATGTAGGAAGGTCTTGAGAAAATTTAATAGCAACTGTGGTATTGGAGTCAGTGTTTTTATAATTAATTACTTCTCATTTTAGCCCCAGTTATAAATGTGTAATAGACAATTTAACTCATTAGAATACATAAATGAACATTTACCTTACATGCCTTACAATTCAAAACAAAAATTACCTGAGCACAATATGCAGTCGTCCAAGTAGCATAACGGGACAACAACTGCAAAGAGAGCTTCCAGAATTTGTGTGCTAAAGTCTCAATATAAATTCCATCCGACCAACACTCCTGCATTGCTTTCCAGCACTTGTCTGTTTCTGCTATTAAAAATCCATTAGAGTTCTCTATGGTCAGGGTCTTTTTTAGAGATGATTCAAATCCACCTGCAAAATATAATATGTAATGTCGTAACATCACACCTGTAATCACCGAAGGGGTACATAGAGGAGTGTAGAACACTCCCACATTTCACTAGATACATTTACGTCCCATGGAGTAGTTGGTGGCATACACCGGGCACAGAACAGACTCCGAGTCACTACTAGAAATTCAAAATTAGAAAAATCCAATAGTATGAGGGATTCGAACCCAGGACCCCCCAATCGGCAATCGCGGTTGCAATCACTCGACCAACGAGGCAGTTGAAAATGTAATACATATTTTTATTTTGCTTATCAGAAAAAAACTTTAGTCGCTTATCTCACTATTATTAAGGAAGATATGCTTATCTAGTGTGGTTCTACATATATATGTAGAGAATTCAAATATATGTATATATGTAGAGAATTCAAAGAAACATAAAGACAGGCCTAAGGCCTACACTAAGATGTACAGTTTTCTCTTGTCTACTTTCACAACAAAATATTTATATTGTACTTAATATTGTTTCCAGATAGATATCAATAAAAATAAATTATATAACATAGAAGTAGCAAATCAGTAAACTTGCCACACATCAATTCCAAACACTCATAGTTGATAAAATTTTATGTAACTGCACAAACTCATACACCCACATCAACACATACACATACCACACATACACATACCACACATACACATACCACACATACACATACCACACATACTTCTGTAATAGCTCCTTTAATTGTATAAGCCCCAAATGTCAGAGTATCAAAAATTATAGGTTTTTTAATATGACAACATTAATTTTGATAAAGCAGTAGATAACAATACCTGCAATTTCCTGGAATCTGATCTGAAAATAGACTGGCAAGTTCCAACGTCGCTGAAAGCTCCTATATTCACTTGTATCATGTAACAATTTCACTGACTCTTCATTGGAACAAAATTCTTCTAATCTCTTCACAAACTGCATGCTCTCACTGTAACGTTTGTAGAACAGTTGGGGATTCCCGGGAGCAAATATTGACGCTAGATTAACTTCTATACGACTTTCTACCTCACACCAAAAACAGTTAACTAAAAAGCTATATTTTCTAACAAGAAATGTCAACTTGGAATGTTCGGTTACCATAACCCATAACTTCAGCTTTGTGTCTAGTAATGATAGTATTCGTTTATAAATTCCTTGGAGGCCATCTTTGCTTCTTTGCAATGAAGGCTCATTAATAATATCTTGTAGAAATGGTGCAACTGCTTGTTTTCTTATGAGCATTTCTGTTTCATTGACTCTTTCTAATGACTCAAGGATGATTAGTGATTTCAGCATATTCTCCTTGTGATTATCATTCCAGAATTGAAACAGCAAGTCGTTCAACGTTTGGACCAAACTCATTCCCACTTCTTCATATTGCTTTTTCTCATCAGCTTTGATTAAAGTGCCAGATTTTGATATTGAAAACTTTAATTGGTTATACTGCATAGCGGCTCGGTCCATAAGTACTATTTGTTCCTCTCTTGTCTTGTCAGAGACATCCTTCAATATGACATTGAGTGTATTCAGACAGTTTATAGTTTGACTGTAGTATTTGAGGAGTTGTTTCTTTTTAAGCAACCCATGCCTTTGATTCAACCACATTGACAACTCTTTCATAGCGACCTCCAGACATTGCTTCACACTCTGTAACATGGCATGTTCATAATAAGTATATTATTGTTATTTACAAGCTAGATACAGATCCCATGTGTGTGTTAGGGGAGCTTATGACTTCTGACTTATTATAAAGTAATGAAATGCTTAAATTATTAAATACGATTTATAAAACATATGTTAAGGTATGGTAAAGTAATCAGTGCTTTACTAGAAATTATGAAGAACATAAAATATCTAATATTGTGTTTTGAGAAAAAATAGTACCAATATCTGTATTTGATTTCACATGAGTTTTGCTACCATTTAAAATATTCCATCTTATTTTTTAAAATATTTTTAGAGCTTGGTAAAGGTAAAAATCAAATATTATTTAGTTTCAATCTCACCATAACTTCTTCATTCAACTGCCCCAATGGTACCTGGACTTTAAGTATTGCTTTGTCGAAACCGATTAGCGTTGCGCACAAATTGACAAAATTCGCGTAATCCTTGTTTATCAACTCTATCATAGCCAGCCTCAAGATCTTCAGATAAATGCCCAAATCATCGCGCATCGTCTCCAAGGAAGCCACATTTTGATGCTCTGAGAGAAAATTGTCGACGGAAAAATTCTTCTGCAAAACCATTCACAAAACTGTTAATAATAACTTGATAATTAGCTGTTATCGCGAATAGTTCAATAAAAATTTGGGTTACCTTGACGAAATCATTGCGATCGAAACACAAGCCCCGGGGGGCTGGCGGCAATGTAAACTTCTTCAAGTCGTTCTCCATTCTTTCAATCTAATTATATCGCATTTAAGGCACCATACTTGAGAGGAACAGTTTAATATTGTTTACTATTAGAATTCACCTATACTCGGCGAACATTTTGACAAGTCGTTGATTTCACTGACGTAGATTGACACATCACACGTCAGGTATTCGCTCGGATTCTCGAAGTGGTAAGGAAATCGGATATTTCAGTTACTCCGTAAATACTCCGAGATCGCAGGCCCCTAAATGCATAATTTTTTGTTTTGAATTAAAAAATACCGTATATTATAGCAAATTTGTCAAAGATTACGTAAAAATTAATAAAAAAAAATCGAGGTAATAATACAATATACATATTTTGAAAAAAATAGTATATAGACTTTTGGCAACAGTATGCGTTTATTGTAAAAGTTACTGTAGACGTAAGTTTAAATAAAACAAAGAGCATATTATATTTTTATTCTTTAGTATTGAAATTTCCCTACTATTTATGAATGAAACTAAGCAAAGCAATTCCGCTCTCGTTATGACACGAAGCCACATTACATTTGGTGCAGTCAGTCCGTAAAAATTCTTTGCAACGTGGATGTTTGCATCTATTTTTAATGCTGCCCCTTTTTTAATCATGGCCTATACCATCAGTCCTAATATATTTTGGTGGGACAGGTTTAGCGAAACCTCGGTGTTTTTTAGCTTCGATCTCCCATTTTATATAACTGCTTGAAGGTATTTTTGTTTTATTCGCAACGTACTTTTTATAGGAGCATAACGTCTCTGCAAGTTTAGATCTGTGATCTCCTAAAGTAAGATTTGTGTTATTTTTATTATGCAGTACCCAAGAATTGATCACAAGTATGTGATAAAATAATCGAATATACCATTTGTGAGACTTAATTCGGATTCTATACTTTTCCAGAAAACTATCCGTGATGTCAATTCCTTCCATGTGGACGTTATAATTTTTGACTATTTTTAGACAAGCTATGGTAATGTGTTTCTTTTTATTTCCTGTCGTACTTATTCATAGTTTCAACTGGTTCGGAACCTACATAAGTTGATGCTGTTGTAATAACCTCTTTATTTTTCTAGCATGTTACCGAGATATCAAAGCTTTTGTAATCAGCAACTTGTTCTTCGTATTGTTACGTATAGGTAAGTAGATTGGCGGCTAGAAACGATGCAATGTACTGTATAGGATGACATACAAAAGATGCTTTCAGAGTGCACAAACTATTTTATATTCTCTATTGTATCGCTGGTTTTCGCTGAAATAGTTTCCTCTTATCGCTTGTTGAACCCCTCTTAATCGCTTTCTGAAATGTTCTGTGTCGTACTGCAGCGCCCACACGGCTTATATACCGTTTACGTCGACGCAATTTAATTACTGTATTACCAACTACGCTAACTTCAGGTTCATCATATAAGCTGTCAAAATCTCTTTATATTTACATCTTTTAGTCGCTTTCTCTCTCTCATTTTCTCTCCGTCGCTCGTTCTGTCGCCTCTCTTTCACTTTTTGTCCCTGTGTCGAGTTTCATTTTATCCGTTGATGAATCTTATTTGAGTTCATCTGACTTTAACGCTCCTTTGACGTAGATCCCATAAATTATAGGTAACGTTTTTGATTTAAATTTGTTTTTGTAATTCCCGCAAAGAGTGAGGATGCTCGTCACGGAAGTAACTATAATAATGTACCCGTTCTTTTATTATGTTATTGGGTTTTCGCAGACCGACATTGTGATCTAGATAGATCATACTTATTTGAAAATCTATTTCAACATTATACATTCCACAAGTACCAGGGCGTTCTGAAAGACGCTCTGGAGGAGCTAACCGACATGGTGAACCAGAACGACCAGGCGCGCAGCCCCGTCGAGACCCAGCTGGTACGCGCTCCACTCCATCCCGGCCTACGTCTGCCGCCTCATCATAAGCTATCAATACTGTATTATGTGATTGAAATTAAACTTGATTATGTTTAGATCTTTGATCAGAGTTATCGACCGAATCAAAAAGTCTCTCTTTATGTACTAGTATATATTATATATGTGTGACATTTTCATTTCGTTCAATTTTAATTTAGAATAATTGGCTGTTGGCAGCACTTCGTCAAAGACGACATTGTTGCCATCTGATCTCATGCGACAGTGCTGCCATCGTGTTAATTGTAGGCACGTGATACAGCGCGACTTAAAATGAACTATAAATTAAAGTCTAGTCTAAATTTCGAATACAAAGATGAGTCAAAGAAACGCGCCAAAAATTTATTGATATAGCTATAGCATATAGCATATATATATATATATATATATACACACATTTATATATATATATATATATATATAAATGTGTATATATATATATATATATATGTATATATATATATATATATATATATATAGACACGTATATATATGTATGTATGTATATATATATATATATATGTATATATGTATGTATATATGTATATGTACGT
>DWJK01002308.1:0-14876 GCA_018248815.1 Croniades pieria auraria
AGCAACCCCGAAACGTTGCGTCCAGCTTTGTATTTCTTCCAGATTTAGGTTAATTTTTCTAAAAGCGATATGTAAGTCGTCAATATGACTTTGAGCATATAGCTCTAGGTCATCTGCATACAGATGGTACGACCAATGAAGTAGAAGAACAATGAGAAAAATTGAAAACAAAATCGGAGAAAGTAAACCGCCTTGCAGTACGCCAGTAGCTAAGTCAGTCCATTCAGAACATTCCTGTCCGAAACGTACTGCTTGCTGGCGACCGTGAAGATAACTTGTAAACCATACCAGAGCCAAGGGCGAGAATCTTAGATGGAATAGAATGGATATAAGGATCTGGTGGTCGACTGTGTTAAAAGCATTAGAAAAGTCAACGAGTATCAGAACTGTCACCTTTTTATCGTCCATGCCTCTTATGTCATCTGTGACTTTTATAAGGGCAGTGCTGGTGCTGTGACCGGGACGAAAACCTGATTGATACGGACTCAGTAGGTTGTTACTGTAGAAAAATGCAGAGACTTGCTTAAGTACACAGGCTTCCAGAACTTTAGATAGGAATGGCAATATTGAGATGGGACGGTAGTGGTTGGGGAGAGTTGGATTAGGTATTTTGGGAAAAGGACGTACGATAGCTTTCTTCCAGAGCAGTAGGAATTGTCCCGTGGTGAGAGAAAAATTTACAATATGTGATATTGCTGGAAGAAGACATTCAATGATTGTGACTATCATAGCTCTACTAACATCATCGCAGCCCATTGCTTTGGATTGGATGTTTAAAACAACTTTCCGTATCTCCTTTAGATTCATGGAAGAGAACCGAAAAACAAGAGGCAACTGCAAGGAAGTTATAGAAGTGATAGTCTGGGAGCGTATGATAGGGTCCAGTGAGGAAGAAGTGGCAAAGTGTTTATTTATGGCACTTAGAGAGGTAGCAGAAACACAGGCATATAGTGTTGGTTTACAAAAACCAAGTGATCTGAGAAATTTCCATATCCTAGCAGGAGAAAAGTTATTCAAATTGTTTTGGATATATCGGCGTTTAGCGTTTCGTACCATCTGATTGCACCTATTTCGAGCTATTTTAAACGATAACCAATGCTACGACTTTTCTTATGCAATGTATGACTTTTCTTATATCTTCTAAACTCGCGGTCCTTCTTTGCCATGGCGATTTTTATCTCTCGGGTTATCCAAAGTGCAGGTGGACGCTTAACCTTAATTTTGTGCAGCGGAGCGTGCATATCGTATAGATCACGAATTATTTTGTTGAGAGCCAAAACTTTGTCATCAACAGTGTGTTCAGCTTCAATCGCAGCCATGTCTTTTTCTGCAGCGTCACACTTGAGCCTGTCTAAATCAATTTTCGCGTAACTACGTACCAAAAGAGTGTCCGGATTATACTTCGCTATATATTTTAAATTACAACATAATATTAACAAAAAAAAAACGTAATATTACGAAGGGCGAGGCAAAGGAGTGTAATATACTCCCATATACTCCCACGTGTCACCAGTAACGTTTAAGTCTCAGTCTATACTCCCACGTGTCACCAGTAACGTTTAAGTCTCATAGAATAGGTGATAAGCCTATTGCCATACATTGGGCACAGGTCCAGACTCCGAATCACCACTAGAAATTCTAAATTAGAAAAATCCAATGTAATTTGATCCTCAAAATGTTTGGCTTCAAAAACTTGTGGTTTTAGAATTACAGAACAATCTGGAATTTCAATAAAGTCAGAGCAGTTACACAAGAAGTGTAAAAGGAGATTTAAAAGCTACATTTTTTTAGCCCTTCGCCTCAGAGTCTATATTCGACGATCTGCAAGCCCCGCCCACGGAGGCGGTCGCGGGCAACGTGAATTCCAGTGACCCTCTTAACTTCGACCCCTTCGGACTGAACGATCCGCTGCCCAAGCAGGAGCCCTTACTTACTCCCCTAATCAAGGAAGAAGGTATGGATGTTTACATAGTGGTTGAAGTAAAAACGTGTTTTAAATAAAATTAATTGTTAACATTGTTTTGTACGAACGCTTATTATCTCGATGCCGTTACAGATTGCGAACGATATCTAAAGTTAAGTAATGCCAGACGTGGCGGGAGGCCTTTAAATTTGTGATCGCTTATTGCAATTTTGTAAAATCGATTTCCTCATTTGGTATGCGTGCAAAGCGATCAAAATTATCATCGAACTAATTCGTGGGACGTAGAAGGGGCTACAGTCTGATATATACAAAATAGATTTAATCGTTAATAGTAGAATTTTAGGCTCATCTCTACTTGAGTTACCGAAAAGACAAAATATGCAAGAGTTTAAATGCCTAAAAAGAACACTGCGACTAATGTAGGAGGGCGGCCGCAAAGCGTGCCGCTGGAGCACGCGCAGCCGCGCAAGGACGCGTTCGGCGAGCTGGGGCTGGCGGGCGCCGGCGCGGCGGGCGGCGGCGCCACGCCGCTGGCCAGCCCGCGCGCCTCGCCCGCGCACGCGCCCGACTACAGGTGGCTGCTGCGACCTCCTCGTAGCTACTGTTCACTTATAGAATATCGCTAACCTGTCCGGTACCGCTAGCTTATGTATTTTCTCTGTAACATATTAAAGTATATTTTCTATGTATAACGTTGCGTGATATCTGTTTGAATTTAGAGAATGATTTGACTGCTCCCACCCGCTTTCGAGCGACGAACACGTCTTCCTACTTTGTATAACAAAACTGGCAATAGATATTTGAATCGTGCACGACACTAGTCTTAATAGATCATTGTTATGTTCATATTTTAATATGAAACAATGTTCTTCTCGGTTGACTGTAATTTCTACTTCTTTTTCATCTCTCAAAAGTATTGCAACAATTTATCATTGTTCGACCTTAGAAATACTATCCGAATCAAATCTTTTACAGCAAAGAATATTATAATGAAACTATAGAATAATTTTTTTCTCCGTGCAGTTTGCGTCATGAAACGTCGGAGCGGTGAAGCGAGTATTTTGGTCTCTCTCATACTCACGGGCCTTATGGGCGAGCATAGTGATGCGCATTATTGTTATCGATAAGCGTTATCGATAGTGTATTTAGATTTGTCATTATGTGGGATTGTGATAAAAATAGCCATAGGGATAGCAATAGGTATAGAAATAGCAATAGGGAGTAGTCATTGTGTCACTAAAGAAATTCAGAGAACGAATGCGCAGAAACACTTTCTCTTCGATGTATGTACTAAATTGGCATTCCATTAATTTTCAAGTATTAGGTGCGGTTAATGATGAAAAACAAATTACTTAACAATTGACAGACAATGATCGTAACATAACAATATCGCAGCACCCTTTGTATACCGCACCGCCTACTTTGTATGCCTTCGATGACTCATTTGTTTTTAGCGATAATGGCGTTGCGCCCGCGCAACATGCTGACCGCCCTAGCCGGCTTATCTTTTATGAACCAAACTGCACGGAGAATAAAATTATACTATATGACGTTTGACAGATAGGAAAACAAGAACTATTGTCATACAGTTCTGTTCAAGTCAATCACGCAACGACTGGTTCATTTGTCATTATAGATTAGTTTAATTACGTTTTAGATCACAATTATCATTTATTTCGAACTTAATGCATATTTCATAATTCGTCGGCAGATTTAAACAATCTTTCCGTCGATTTGAATACTTAATAGTATAACCCTTTTTAAACCTGTTCATTAACAAAAACCAAATCGATATTCTCTAACGACAGATCTATTATTAAGGCATGCAAGCAGACAGACACAATCAGAAAAGCGTTTTATACTGCGTACTGTTTTACTTTACGGTATATGTATTATTTTCAGTCGAACTCACTTCGATACAACGAAGCCACCCGCTGAAGAGAAGACTAAGAAATCGACAGACGTGTTCGGCGACCTGCTCGGTAGCCAGGGCTATGATTTTGCTAAGAAGGACAGCGGACCGAAGACTATGAACGCGATGCGCAAGGAGGAAATGGTCAAGGAGATGGATCCTGACAAATTGAAGATACATGAATGGGTGAGCTGAATATGTTTTTATTAAATGTTTCTTAAGTTCGTTTGATTTAAGTTAAATTGAAAATTGGTCATGGATAATATAGAGGTTTCTATTTTCTGCTTGTCAATATGTATTTTTTTCTCTATACAGTTTTTATATGTCGTTCCTTTATGGAAATATTAACAAGGTAAAAATATTATTTTATATTATCGATTTCCGTTTATGCGAAACAAATCGGTGCGATCGACATCGTTACGATTTTTATTCGATACGATTCATTAGTCTGGTCGGTTGGATGTCTTCTCTGCATTTCTGTAATATTTGTTTAGACATCACACTGGAGTTTAAATTAGTGTCGCACATCATTCAATAGTACCGACGCGTGATCGCTGCTACTGCACGATCGTAGTACAATCGAATCGAATAAAATATCCGAATGAAACATCGGATCGATAAATACGGCATAGTCACCTAAAGAAGTGATTCGAGCGTGTGCGGGTGCGGGTCGCGTGCGCAGACGGAGGGCAAGAAGGCGAACATCCGCGCGCTGCTGTGCTCGCTGCACGCCGTGGTGTGGGCGGAGTGCCGCTGGGCGCCCGTGGCCATGGCGCAGCTCGTGTCGCCGGCCGACGTCAAGCGCAGCTACCGCCGCGCCTGCCTCGCCGTGCACCCCGACAAGGTGCGCGCCACTCCCCACCCTCCCCACACCGCGACCTCTACTGCCATGTCGAAAGTTACACCTACGCGCTTATGCTTAAAACGGTTCAAGTAATCGAGGAATACCGCCCTAGTGACCTGATCGCCTCTAAAATAATGTACCTTATTGTAAATGTCGCATTCGCAATCGACACTATGAGCAGCACCCGAAAGTGCTACAGAGGTGGAAAATATTCAAATTCCAATCGTTGAACCGGTACATGAATCATTGTTGTTACCTAAAGATAAAAATCTTCCAACCGCTGAAGTTGACCTCCGAGTTCCGGAACATTCGAATATGTGCCCCACTCTGTTGCGTACACGAAATCATTAACGACCGACCACAAGACGAACGCTTATGCTTATTCCGATATTATAACATATATTATTGATATAAATCCACAGCAAATGGGAACGCCGAACGAGAACCTGGCCAAGATGATATTCATGGAATTGAATAACGCCTGGAGCGATTTCGAGAACGACGCCAAGCAACAGAACCTCTTCCAATCTTAACGCCCCAATAAATATATCGACGTAGTATTAATCAGTCATGTATATTTATATATGTGCTTCGTGCTCCTGTTTAGCTAACAGTAGCTGTAAATGCGAGAAGATTTTTAAATTTCCTAGTAGGGGGGAGAATGGGGAGCTTCCAGTCGAATACATAGTTTTTCAGTGCAATTCAGTTATATAATTATTTTGAAATATTATTTATACTAATTATTATTTAACTACCTCGTTGGTCGAGTGGTTGCAATCGCGACTGCGGATCGGGAGGTTCTGGGTTCAAATCCCGGGTCGGGTACTATTAGATTTTTCTAATTTAAAATTTCTAGTAGTGCCGCGGAGTCGGGATCTGTGCCCGGTGTTTGGCAATAGGCTCACCATCTATTCCATGGGACGTAAACGTAACTAGTGAAACGTGGGAGTGTACCACACTCTTCTGCCTAACCCTTCGGAGATTACAGGCGTGATGTTACTTTTTTTTAAAATTATTTTCTAGAATTCTCCTATTATGTTCAAATGTAATAAAGAACATGCTTAGTGGTGAAATAGACATAATAACGTATGTGCATCTTAAATACAGGGTTGGTTTTAAAATATTTTAATATTTTTTCTCGCGATGCATAGACAATAGTTATATTTATAATATCAGCGAATCGTAACAATTGAACATACGTTAGCCGTTTAGAATAGAGTACAATAGATGAAATACATCGCGTCCTTAGATATTTTATATTTAGAACACAAGTAATTACTGAATGATTTCTATGAAAGCATTATTAAATAAACATCTCCCATACAAAACAGAACACGTCTAATATTCTGTTGGCGTGTTACATCATAAGCTATTAGCGTAATTATATGTATGTCATTTAGTATAGATGAATTGAATATTTTGTACCCCCTTAGAAAAAACACAGTATTTAGTAACAGGCGTGTGCAACGCATTCAAACGTTGCTTAAGTAACTTAAATTAAAAGAATCTATAATGTTAAGATTAATATAGCTGAATGAAATACTTATCGAACTTAATAGAAATGATACTCGTGTTAATATGTATTTATGATGGCTTCAAATTGTTCTCAATTATTGTATTTGTTATGTATACTTTATCCGGCTTCAAAATTTATATGATTACAATTAAATCTATGAATAGTTATCGCAGTAAAAATAATATTGTAAGTAGGTAAATATTAAAAATTACAGCGCTAATAGTCTCGATGCATAATTAGATTAGAAGTTGTAGTCTATGGTTGCAATTGAACTTTTCCTTCCGCGCATAGATAACTAGAGAGGAAAAATATTTTTTGTAATGAACGTTTGTCTATGGTATTCATAATTGCGTTTTGTTGGGAGTGCCATATTATGAAACAAGAAGAGATGCGAGGCAAGTAATTTAAATACGTGCATTCAAGGTTCTATCATTCTAACAATGTTGTACTTTGAACAAACGAAAACATCGTAACCGCCGTGCGTTTTGATTTTTGTAAAAAAAAGATGTGTATAATTCTAATATTGTGTTTCGTACAAGTGTAGAGAAATTAGATACGTATGTTGGAATAAATAAATATTTTACTCGTTTGGCTGTATATGAAGTTATACGATATACGACGAGGTGTATGAACGGTGCATTAGTGTCGAAGAAGGCATAGACAACAATTTGTCTATGCTCATGTTAAGTAGAATTTAAACAGTTAAAATATGGTGGTTAATGATTTGTAATGTTTTTTTAAAATATGTATATTACATTCACGGTACGTAATTGATAAATGAATTGTTCGAACTTAGATTTTAATAATGTTTTCTTCTGAAACATTAACTTCTTACTGTTGAGCGTGGCTCTATCCACGTAGAGGGGGAATACTTTGAGAACATTTCCACGCAACTCCAGTACAGATAAGTTTAGATAGAACTTAGTAGTCTACCCAATCCGGAACTAATATGCTTTAGTAATAAATACTGTATTACGAACAATGATGTATGAATAGTGTTTAATGGGATGGATCTTAATAACTCGGCAATTGTATCGAAGGTAGGATGTGGTTAACAAAGTCTGATATGGTACTTACATAGGTAAAACGTTTTTTTTACTCACAAAGTTTCTTAATGCGGTTATGTCTAAACCTTATATTTAATATCCAATGAATTAATTTAAATAAATCGCTACACTCTGTTAACGAAACGACTAGTGCCTATATTTGTTTATGGATTTTTTATTGTTTTATTTCTTTCGTAACTAAGTTCTAAATTTAAGAATTCAATTTTTTTTTAATAAATATGAATGTTCTCACATATTATTATCATGTGGACGAAATAGGACAGCTACATATATTTCTTATGATGAAAGCTTTTTTGTATGTTGTACGTTGTAACAGTGCCGGGTTAAGTCATAAATTATGTATTGTTTTGGGTAGAAGGTGCTCCCAGGGCACCAAAACAAGGCACCGAACCTCAACCTAAGAAATAGTTGAAACTTTCTCGTTAGGAGAGGTGCAAGCGCGGCTGTTGATGAAGAGGTCTTGGGTTCGCTTCCTGGGTCTATAGGGTTTTTCTATCTCGGAGTTTTAATGCTTGTCCGGAGCATGGCAATATTCTCGCCCCCTATTCCATAGTGGGACGTAAACGTAACTGGTGAAACACGGGGGTGTACTAAACTCTGCCTACCTCTTCGGAGATTACAGGCGTGATGTTATTTCGAAAAATATTTGTCTTGAATGTGTATTAATAATGTCACCCAAAATTGTCTTTGAACGTAGGTCCAAACGTCAAAATTCTTTCTCTTCGGCGTCATAGACATGCAACATCTCCCCATCCAGAAGTTGGGCTCGGGCGTGTAGTATAAGCAAATTGGTCTAGCTTTTAATTTGCAAATTCTGTTTAAAAGTTGTAATTTTAAATAAAGAATTAGTTGAAGTTATAGTGGAAAGTTTGAAAGCAACAGTAATCACATCTCATAAACCCGGCACTGCTTGGCAAAACATGATGTATTCAAGAGTTGGTGTTAATTTGAGTGCTGTATGTTCATGATTGCGTTAAGTTTGTACATTCCTCTTGTAGTGGGACATAATCGTATAATCGTTGGTTGTAGCCAATTACTTTTAAATGTTACACGCCTTGCTATTTTATGATCAAAACTAAACATAAAAATATAATAATTTCTCATATTATTTATCTAGTTTTGACCTCATCACTATGTCCATAGCCAATCTTAATAACATGAAGATGTTATGGGCTCTTTTCATTTGTCGCTTCTACTACTATCGAAAGGTCTATATGAGGAAATCTTTTAATAATATTTTCTACATGATTAGTCAAATCCAATTTAAAATGAAATCAATGGTGTTCACTCTGGATGAATTGGAAAGGTGACAAAATATAAACGAACTGTATAACATCTTCATATATGACAAACTGTATACTATACGAGTCTAGACAGTTACTTGTTTGAGCCAATGCAAGCTGTTCCTAGCTAGGTGTATTTATAATAGACGCTTGCGTATAGGGCCTACTATGGAGTACTGAACCACCGGTGGTTTATTAAAGTGATATGGTTAGAAACTGCTTCTTAACTGAACCGGGTGTTGTCAATTTTGTGTATATTTTGCTTAAAAGTAAATTTATGCGGTAAATTAATGAAATTGTTCAGAAATAAATGATGGCAAAAGAATTTTGTTTTTTTATTCTTTCCCAGTTTTTAAACCATCAGTATATAGCGCACGTGTCACGCCTAACTGGTCGAAATAGTACTTAAAACACACCCCGTTTCGAAGTAAAATAATAGTTGTCATTCAAAACGCTCAACATCATGGTTTACTTATAAGCCGCTGCAACATTGAATTAGTATGTTTTTCCACCACAGCGGCGGTAGTTTTGATTTGTTTAATAGGTGAAATTAACAAAACGACCGGTGTCTTAAAAAATGTATTGCCGCTTAAATAAAAATGCACTGCTAGTGTCAGCTCTGTTCCATCTTGGCGTCCAGACAGCCGTACTGTTCGAGTAGTTCTTGTTTTTTTCGCCTAAGCAGCGCCTCCTCCACGTCCTTCTGCGACGGGACCGCCACGTGCGACGCGATGCTCCTGCTACCGCTCTCCTCCTCGTCATCTATCCTCTTGTCTTCGGGCTGGACGGAAAAAATATTGACATTCACATTTTAAATAGAGATGTTAATATACAACCCATGTTAATAACCTCATATTATTATTATTATTTGCGTATTATATAATAACGCAAAAAAAGTTCGAGGTTTACCGCTGCTCGTCGCTAACTACTGTACCAACAGGCCTGTCTAGATACTTACATCTTCTGGATAAATGTTTTCTTCTTCTGTTATATCTTGATCTTTATTTTGTTCCTTGTTCTTCTTCCATTCTTCTACTGCTCGGGTTTTTGCTGAAATACATACATTTTACAAATAAAATAATATACGTTTTAATTAATAATTAGGATCGTATTGCAAAATTAAGAAAATATAATAGACGATGAAATAATGACTATGACTATGAAGGTACATGTGACGAGATAGGCAAAAAAGTCGAGGGCAGAATTCCTAAATATTGAACATAAATTTAATTAGCAATGAAAATATATGGTATCGTTTAACAAGTAGGAAAATTTAAGAACAGAATAAATAGCTGCAACATGAAAAAGAGAAGAACGCTAAAGTAAAATTGTCTTTCAAAAATAGCACAAAATCACAGTATGAACAGACCTGAGCATCATTTTTCCACCAATCACTATGAGTAAGTGTTTGATAAGATATAATAGTACCTTCCGTTTCAGCAACTCTCTCAAAGGGCACAAGGAGTCCGTCGTCGTCGTCCCTGTACCCGTAGTAGTCCGCGTCCACATCGCGCATGAGGTCCGCACGAGTGCGCCGCGGCGGCGGCGGCGGCTCCTGTTCGAACAGCTCCCTGACTCCTGACGCAAAAGCATCAACATTACAGAAATAATGTACACTCGTGTATAAAAATTTACATATACAATAATATATGACAAATTTTGACAATTTGATTAAATCGAATTCAAACTGTATCGATATCGCAATACTAATTTGGGTAAACTATTTCATTGTTAAGAAACATACAATAAAGTGTATACAACATTATGCGGATAATGTACAAAAAGCAAAACTAATCGGGTAGATACCGGACACCAGTCATCACACCACTCTTTAACACTCTAATAGGGAATTAATCATGCTAAAACAAGATCGTAGGGCGCGTCGAATTTCTATTACAGTAAAAGATCTTTATTCACGGTTTCCTTATTCGCGAGTGAAAAAAGTGCAACCCAGTTCCTGTATTCGCGACTAAAAATCTGTTATTCGCGGATGCAATCGGTAAACACAAAAAGATTCAGTGTCTTTTATTAACGCATCGGCATCGTTTGAGTAGGTACTAAGGGGACCGGCCGAGGCGGTGTTTATAAAGGATGTAAACGAATGGACTAACATCAAACTAAAACAAACCTTAAGAATAGCTAATGAACTCTGTGATTATTTTATAAAAATTAACCCGTCTATGGAAAAGAGCCTTATTTTTAAAAGGCAAATTTTTTGTGCTACGTCTGAATATTAATCTCAATTTAAACATCTCTTAAAAGTGACGAAGCAAGAAAAAATAACTAAATTCTTTAAACCTTTGCCTAAAATTGACAATTATTATTGATATTAAATGCTAATTTATCAAAAAAATTCACTTTATTTTAACATGCATATTGCTTTTTTTGGAACTTTGGAACGAATCTCCTATGATTCTATACTAATTACCATTCCATGTTCGCGGTTTCTATATTCGCGGCATATATGTATATGGAACGTATCCCCCGCGAATAAGGACCTTTTACTGTATATCTACATATGTACAATCAACCGCTCGTATAACGATTTAAAATTAACAATTGGAAACGCAACCAATCGAAAATTCATAAAATCATAACTAGGGTTAAAAAAATATAATATAGTTAGTTAATAACCAACCTGGCAAATCTTTAGCAGCACCAAAATATTTGTATCCTCTGTTCCCGGGAACTTCTTTGCCATCTTGATCCAACATTTTTGGCCCAACTCTTGCATGATCCGGACCGCCGAGAGCTTTTATTTGTACTTCCCAATGTCGCTTCTCTCGCATGAGTTTGTTTATTTCGTCGTTGAGATCACGTATTCGAAATTCCCCGAGACCAGCTAGAATAGAATGATTTAGTATGCTATATGAAAAATATAACGATATCTTTATAAACACATATATCTAAATATACACAATTTTGATACATACAAAAATCAATGAACTGAACATATATTCAACGTAAATAAATAGGATGGTGTGCACAATCCAAAATATGTATAGCATCTGTCTTTAACAAGTCTATTATTATATATTTTTAAGACATTTGTTCTGATTATTTCTTGTTTTTTGCTTTTTTACTCTTCTTAGTGGTCTTATCTTTTTTTTTCGTAATACTTGTTTTACTTTTTCCCTTCTTAGGCTTTTTCTTGTTCATTTTTTGCAATTTATCTTCTAACTTTCCAGTACTACACTGCTGAGAAACTTGACTGTTTTCAATTGGTTTCAGCGTCTCAACAGGTTTAGGTGTCACTAATTCTATTTCTAAATCTGTTTTTTTGTCCTTAGTTTCAAGTTTTTTCCCTATTTTAAGAATGAATACATCTTTTTGGGGGTGAATTTGTTTTTCTATGTTGACTGGAGCAGGGCAGTTTGATGGTGTTATATTAATAATTTTCTTATCTCTGCTCTTAGGAATTGTGTCACAATTTTTGTAAGTATATTTGATATTGGAATTGTAGACGTTTGGAGTTTTAGTTTGATACACGTCCCGCGGTAGTTCAAGTTGAATTTGATCCCCAGTATTGTACACAGGACTTTCGCATATACATAAATCTTGGATCGTTTCGTATTTTGCTGTTCGTTCAACTTTAGTACTTTTAGGAACTTTTATTTTTAACTCATTTTCATTCATTTTGGTAAATATTTCATCATAGTTTGACACGTTATCTGTAAAAATATTATTTTAATTATTTGCTAAACAACTAATTTGGGTGATGAGGGAGTCAGTACTAGTAAGTTTCCAAAAACAGCATATGTGCATGAAGAAACTGATGAATATAGGAGAAGCACGGCAGATCTACAAGTATAGAGATAATTGGCACTCGAAGCTTTCTGCCTACCCCGTAACAGACCTGTCGTGAAGAATTTATGCTAAACAACATTACTTTTTTTCAAATATAAAAACTAAAAATTAAACTGAAATACCCTGTTGATATTTGGGACTATGTCGAGGAACCACTGCACGCTTTAATGACTCCTGTGCGTTAGAGTATTGAGAAATAGGACTTTCTGCCCTCCCTATGGATAATGAAGATTCTTTTTTGGTAAAAACGTCTTCATCTAAAAGGATTTTGCCATGTCTATCCATTTCAACTTTTTGACACGAATACAGACTCATTCCGTGATCTTCCTTTAAGAGAAATGATGTTCCTTGCGGTTTTGATGTTGCATTAAATGCCGTTGTAATTTCCTTGCCAAGAAATGACATACGAGTTGCAATCTCAATTACACCAATCGGGTCACTTTGACCGTCGTCGCAACACGATAGATAGAACATGCTTTTTGATAGTGGAGTGGAAGCAGTACACAAAATATTATCATTTGGTTGTTCATCAGTCCACTTTTTGCACAGTTCTTCTCGAAGATCAATAAATTCATTCGAGTAAGCCATGTATGTTTCGGCTATTCTCGTCACACAAGTAGAACACGGTGGTTTTTTCGTAATTTGTAGATGTATTACAAATTCTTTTATGGAGCAAATTTTATCATAAGTCATTGCAAACAATGTGGATTTTCCAACGTTTAATCTATCAAAATTATCAATTTTTCCATATGAGGAGTCGTACAAAACTATTGGTTGTTTGCCCAAAAAAGTCGCTGTTATAACGAGGTTATCGTAATTAAACTCAAAACATTCACACTTCATATGAATTTTGTTAATTATGAGTTCAATTAAGAAAAGATGATACTGAAAATTTATATCTTCCTCTCTGCATGCGCCTAATTCTTGTTTAGTCCTGTTAATATCGTCGGACAGACTTTTTATCGATTCCCTCAAAGCATTTGCTTCTCTTGTAAGTATTTTACTCATATTTGTAATTTTATTAATACTGCTATTTAGAGCAGGTGCTTGCGAGTTTTCTATGCTCTTGGAAAGTTCCATCACTGTCTCGTTTATCTCATCAACGTATTTGCTTATAATTTTACCTTGAGGTTGAAGATGAGATATGGTTGCCTCAATATTTCGTTCAGCATTTTGTGATTTTATACTAGGACTGTTTGAAGCACTATTCTTTTGATTTCTTGTTCTTGGGGATGAATTAATTTCGACATCTTTAGAGTTCTGAATAGAACTTTTCCCAATACTAGGACTTCTTACTTTAGCATTACTATAATCATGTCCCGATTTAAGGCTAACCGGACTTTTAGGCCTCTTACTGCCACTGTCTTGAGAATTCATTAATGCACTACCCATACGACTCCTTTCACTTTTAATGGATGAAGTATGTATTGATCCTTTTGGCGAAGTGTTGGGACTGCTACTTTTTCTGCGTGGGCTACCTTGGCGAGGACTTGACTTTGCAAAAGATGCATTTAAAGGCATACTAACTGATGCATTCGTAGACTTTGCTATGGTTTCATTCTGTCCCTTAATACTTGGTTCTTTTGAACTTTGATTGGGTGGTGAATTAACTTTTTCAGTATTAATATCATCCATAGTAATACTTTAAATGTGCTTATAACATAAACTAGAATTTAAATAATAGTTATTTTACATCATTTTAAAATTTTCATGACCTACTAGATTCAATCAGTTATTTACTTTTACGTTGTTTAAAATGTGGCAAACCTTAAAAAAGTTTAATATTAAGAAAAATTTGAACTAACATTTAAACAATCTAAGTACGAGGGGAGGTCAAACAGTTCGCGGAATGGCCATGATGGAGGGGTAAGATGTCTCATTAGTGTAGGCACCAATTGAGTGTCTCATTATTACTATATATACCAAATTTCAACCAAATCGGGTCTTTAGCTTTCGAGTTTTTAACGAACAAACAAATCAATCGGGAAGAAACTAGTCACTATGGAGAAAATTTAATATCGTACCGTCATAAAATTCCTCACCGAGCAAGGAAAGACACCTCAAACTATTCTTCAAGAGATGTTAGGTGTTTACGGGGACTCTGCTCCTGATAAAACTATGATTTATAACTGACACAGCCATTTCAAACAAGCTAAACGAGAGTCAATTAAAGACGACCCTCGACCTGGACGACCGATTGAAGCCACTACGCCAGAAATCATTGAAAATGTTGAGAAATTTGTATTAGAAGATGTCCGATTAAAGAAGAAACAGCTTGCAGAATTAGTTGGTGTATCAGAAACAAGCATTTTAAATATCATACATCAATATCTTGGTATGAACAAAGTCTGTTCAAGATGGGTCCCGAGAATGCTCACACTGGCTCAGAAACGAGAGCGCGTCGACAGTTGTCGCAAGTTTCGAATTGTGACTGGGAATGATACTTAAATAAAAATGACTTGGAAAATCATCAACATCGAAACTGGTAGAATCAGGAACCGCAACAATCACTACAAACTTTTG
>DWJK01002309.1:0-14876 GCA_018248815.1 Croniades pieria auraria
GGTTTCCTCACGATGTTTTCCTTCACCGTTAGCAAGTGATATTTAAATTCAAAACGCACTTTTGTAAAGAGGTGCGCACCATGATTTGAACTCGCCATCCCCGGAGTGAGAGGCTGAGTTCTTAACCACTAGGCTATCACTGCCAGGACTTGTAAAAGGTCCTGGATGAGGTCTATGTAATTACAAGTTACGAAGAGCCTCGCTCGAAACAACAAATGTTAACAAAATCGTTTTGAGACACGCGCGTTTCAATTTGAATACGTCTTGCGTAACGCGGGCACGAGAAGCGCCATCAAATGGTTCCATTATATCTATTGCTCAAAGGTCTTGCGATTCGCTGAACGACGTTGACCCAAAAATGTAATGTCGTCATTGTGAAAGACAATGAGTGTGCGGTGATAAGCCAACAAATGTATTTATGTTTGTTCGTTCATAGTATGGCTATTGGATGTTCTGGTCATTGATTATAATGGTCATTGCAGCCCATTGAGGCTTTGTCACTTTAATCATTTTTATTTTGATCGGTAAGCGGAACAGTTAATAAACTGGTCCGTTGGTTCAGCAGTTAGTGAACCTGCCTCTTGCGCCAGGGGTCGTGGGTTCGATTCCCATTCAGAATAATTTGTGTGACGAGCGCAAGTATTTTATTATGCCTGGGTGTAAAAATATATATATGTAGTTCATCAGCTCACTGGTTACCATGACACAAGCTCTCTTGATGTTTAGTTTGGGATTAGATGACCCCGTGTGATTTCCCAAGATATTATTATTAATATTTAAAATAGCGATTTCCTTTAAGACCATGTTTGATCGCGCCGCGTCCTATTGTTCACTGATTACGCTTGGTAATTCTGTTATACATATATACTTTCGAATCTTTTAAAATAAATTGACAGTTTTAGATCTTGGAATATTTCCGTGCTGACGGATATATGATAGGAATTTAGACATGAATTATATATGTATGTACCGGCTTAACTCACGTATGTTTTTCGGGATGACTTGTGTTTTTTGAGGTCGGATGACTCACTAAACATTTAATGGAATTTAGACAGCCGGTAGAACCGCGAAGCAATTGTTACTACAGCGCTTAATATTCTTTCTGAAGGGGTGTGATTCCCTTATTTTTGGACTAGAGTATACTAAAGGCAACAACGCGTTTCTGACCAACGCCAAATAGGACAGATACACCAGTACGATTTTCACCCATACCTGTATTCACCGGACTAATATATACAAACGGTCCTTGCCCGTGCAGTCTCGTCCCCAAGTTAACATGCGTAATGGTCTTATTGCTAACTTCCGTTAAGTTTATTGTATTGTCAAATTTATTATAGTTTTCCTAGTAGACATTTTTAGTAATGACACAGAATTTGAATCTCTGCACACGGTGTATAGCATACCATGGTGGAACGTAAACGTAACTGGTGATACGTGGAAGTGTACTCAACTCTGCTTAACTCTTCGGGGATTACAGGCGTGATGTTACACTTTGCGTTTACTGTTTTTTAGACTACTGATACTATCAATCCCACCTATCCTATCTATGTGCGACTATAATCATTTGTGTCTACAGTCTTCTCGTTTGTCATTCTCTCCATTAAAAAAAGACTAGTGTCTATATGTTTGACACCTCATAAATATAATTTATTAATTACTGAGTGTTTAATGTAATTTCGTATATTTGATGGGTTATAAGCAAAGTAAACCAGCGATCCTAATTAGTACAATAGATTTATTTTGTAACAGCTCTATCAGTAGAGTCGTACAAGGCACACGGTTGACAGCAGGGATAACCCGACAAAAGAAAGTAGTGTATGCCAGAAGTATTTTGGATGGCCAACAGAAACTCCTTACAGGTTTACTTCATTTATTTCTGTATGACACTGTACATTAGTTTCACAATAAATTCGGACAAAATAACGTCTTCACTCTTCACAGTAACAACTGATGATCTATATAAGTCTACCTTCCTTTTATAGCAAATGTCGTTGGTTTCAAACCAACTGTTACAGAGTCAATACAATATTTATTTATCAAATATTCTTCGATTTAAGTATTAATAAGGTTATATGTATTATTTAATTGTGTTTATAATTATTAATCTTGTCAGTGGTGTGTAAAAAGTGAGATACAACGGCGCCGCCTAGTGGCGAGTTTGAATACCAAATATGTCTACATAAACTGTTTGGTTTTTACCATATATCTTAACAATATTGCTCACTACAGTATTAATCGCTAAAAGCCGCTATATTTAATTCAACTGTCCATAGACCGTTAAAGTATTATAGGCGACTCTCATTCGTTTGTCACGAACATTGCTATGTCTCCGGCCTTGACGTCGATGTTATGACACCGGTATAATTATTCAAATCACTGTCATTGGTAAGGTATTACGCAATTAACGAGTAAATTGCTGATTCGTCAATATTAATCAATTATATTGGGTTTGTGAGTGTACTGAATACTCGGCATTAGGTTAAATGATTATCAATAGAGTTTTTGATGATTTTTGTCTATATTTCGTATTGACAATATTTTTTATTATGTTATTATTATATCACCACGTCGGGCCCCATGTAGGCAGAAGTATCTCTACTCTTACGAAAGAAATAATTGTATATTTTGGATATTTCCTAGCTCGTCATTAATAATAGTTTTAATGATTAAATATATACCGGCTTAACTCACGTAAGTTTTTCGGGATGGCCTGATTAGTTCAGTCAGTCAGTCTCCGTCGTGAGCTCGCTGCAAGCGGCGGGAGCTCATGAGGAAGGACCTCGTACAGGTCCGAAACTAGTCGGGCAATCCCAAAAAACGTACGTGAGTTAAGCCAGTACATATTTAATCAATAGATTCCCTGTAAGTATTTTATAAAGTGTTAGTCTCACACTTGTCCTCAACTTGTTGTATGTTGCAAAGCAACAATAACATTGCGTTAAATCAGCAGGTCCTTGATTCTCAGTAGTGAAGCCTGAGCGCACGCTTCTTCACCACGCAGGACAGCACCGATACGTAGTACTATGAATTAAATTTTTCGTACAACGATGCTTACCAATGCCTGTACCTTTACCGTGATAGTTGCTCTCTCTTTTTTGGTTGCGAAACGCATCATCTTTTTGTTGACACACTTTTAAGACAACTTGTTAAATCTATGAAGAGAATGATGGATGTAGAAGAAACATATCAAGGCTGCATCGATAGGGATATTTGGTACTCAGTTCTCTTTGCTAACTCCACAAAGACCTAGTATGAAGGTACAATAATAACATTTCGATAAATATCTGTTTCAGTAAATTGTAGTGTAATTGGACAGTCGGCAATGTTTACGAAAGTGATGCTGGATTTATGTAGCCATGCCATGCCCTTTACTTTGTGCCTCAATGTAACGGCTGTAAGATCTGCTTTAATTGGTCGCTACAGCTCACCAGGCACGGTACGTGTAACAGTTTCGTACCCGCAGACGCAGATATGCTCGTACAAACAATATTACTCGTTACCTATGCGCTCCGCTGAGCGCGAGTTTGCAAATAGGGTGTTTTATGTGCACTTTCTACCCCTTTAACAATATTTTGAAAGAGGAGTTTCTTTTATAAAATATTTAATTTGATTACATGTTCGAAGGCTTTGTTTTAGATATGTGACTATAATGAAAGCCCTGTTATTTCTTTAACTAAATCGTAGCAATCTGTCCGTGCAATGGTCCGTGCAACTCTAGTTAATTAGGTATCTATCATATAAATTGTTTTACAATGACATGATAACAAGTAACTTAGTCGTCCCCTACGTGTACTTTGATACGATACAATAAGTATAATGTTCATACATTTTATTAAAAATATGTTTATAGAAGGTAAAAAGTCTAGCTCTTAACTCTTCAAAGTACGCGGTGAAGTTGTTTAAGTTCCATCAATATCTAAAGTATGTACATAAAGAATAGACAACTATTGAAAGCAAATTTCGGAAAAGTCTATGCAATGTCCTAAATAAAATAATCGCGTTGCTTTTTTTATAAATTCGGATATATCTGAGTGCGGTATGCTTTTTGTCGTGTACGTGCCACGAGTGTGACGAAATAAGCCGAGCGAATGCACGCGATGTTATAATATTGAAAAAAGTTTTCAGAATCCAATGTAAGCTTCGCTTCGGGGAATCGTGTTTTGTTTTCGACGCCGACGTCCCGCGTGTTTGAGGACGGCTCTGAAAAATGGGTTTACGGGAATTTTAGGGATAATCGTCGTGAATCACTTTATGTCTAACATATAGACATAGACGCTAATAAATTTACATTCTAATAAATTATTCATTATGAGCTCTGCATGAAGTTATTTTATGAATATTCTTACGCGGGCGGGGCTGCACACTTTACTAATATAAATATTTTTTTAAAAAGCAAAATTAAATATCATTTGCTTAGGTAACATTTACTACCTCGTTGGTCGTGTAATTGCAAGCGCGACAGCTGATCGAGATGTCCCGGGTTCGATCCTCGGGTCGGGTTTTGTAGGGTTTTTCTAACTTGAAATTTCTATTTTACTATTAAATGTTTCGTGAGTGTTTATACACATGATTATATATTTGCCGGCTTAACTCAAGCACGTTTTTCGGGATGGCCCGACTAGTTAAAATTCCAAATAGTAGTTCGGAGTATGGGTTTATACCCAGTGTATGGCAATAGATTCACCCGCATGGTGGGACTTATAGCGCAATTGGTGATCTGTGAAATTGCACCGCACTACTCTGCCTGCGTCTTTGGGGCTCACCGACCTGATGTTAGATACGTTATTCTAAGTTCACAATAGAAAGAATGCAACACTGCAATCAAAACACAGTGTCCGACAGGACACTGATTATTCTTAGTGTTATGCCCGTGATTATTCTTAGTGTTCATACTTCATCGCCGTCTATTAACACATTCTTGCCGGCAGTATGTAGTCCGTTTTATTTGACAAGCGACCTCTCCTCTCTAATAGCTGTTTTCTCAGTAACGCAGCCCTATCCGTGTTTCACGAGAAATCCACTGGACATGCTTCTACACGTGCTCTTATTAACTTATTGGTAGTTTGTATATTATAGTACTCAACATAAAAACAAAATTGAACAACTCCTCATATTTCGAAGCAAGTTAGTAGTGGCTTCCCTACGTAGGTGCCCGAGACGTTCTACACAAACACAACAAATAACTAAACTCATTATTAAGAAATTTCCTAGCCTATTACTATCATTTTGTATCAGGGTTCCTGAAATAGTACGACGATAAATTTCAAACATACGTTAGACTATCATCAACATTGCTTTAGAATTCAGCTTCCCACTCTCATGGCGTCGGCTCAAACCCTGTCGCGCACATCTTTACAAAAATGTGAGTTTATTCCTAGATCACTAACCATTTGTAAAAATTACGACGCGTACCTTCCGGATTTTGTGTTTTGGTAGGATCCCGCCTCTCGGCAGCGCGTTCAGTTCTAGTACCTTGTTAATTCGCATCACTACCAACTCGCAAGTACTCGTTGGGGACGCAAGTTTATTGGATCAGGGTACATCGTGTGATCGTCGTAAAAATTACGAAAGGTTAGTTAATAACTACGAAACTTTTTTGAAAGTTGTGCATTTCGTTATTTGTCTAATTTATGCATTTTTTACAACACAACTTATAACTTTTGTGTCATAATAATACGTAATAATTACTCTACTTTATTGACAAAGCAAAAGATTCCGTGTTATTTGAAAATTTATGATTTTTAGGCAGTTTCGGGTTTTGAAATTCCTTTGATTTCTGTTTTTTTTATGGATTTGAGGAGCCTAGGTGATAAAATTACGCGATGTTTCGAAGACTCAGACACGGTGTGAATCCGCGATGAATGATGATGCACCACAATTATTAGAATCAGAAGAAACGGTGAATAGAAATAGACCGCTGGGTACTTCAATTTATGGTTTCGACAAAGAGATGACTAGTGTGAAGGATATGAAACGGCAACTTTGCAACGAAATTTGAAGCTCGTCGTTGCAGAGAGCTTGAAACTGATGACCCCCAGAAAGGTTCGAGTCAACATGTTTCCAAAACACACTAAACTTGCAGTCTCTGCCCGGCAAAAACCATCGTATGACCACAACCTTCTGCAATTTGCAGGGAGCAGTTGGTTTCACTATCCAATTATTGTGCAGCGTAGTTATTTGTAAAATCATTTACGGCATGTCATAGACAAAACTAAGACCGTTAGTTAAGGTCTTTGTGTGTCATCAAGAAGTTGTAAAAATTATGAATGGTTAGTGATCACGTTACTTGAAATTAGGGTTAATGAGGTAGGGTTAAGATAGAATACTATTTTTCGTAACGGTGAAGGAAAACATCGCGAAGGAACTTGCATACCGTAGGGTTCTTCTGTATGCTCTCTAAGTTGCGCCAATTAGAACTAAGCTGGCATGGCAAAATATAGCCTTAACTTTTTTGCACTTTTGCAACTCGCACTTTAACCACTAAGAAGATCTATAAAGTAAATGTAATATATATAGCTTGTAGAACTTCGTAGTTCTTAGCATAGTATAACATAATATTATGCCTGTATCTTCTTGAAAGTGTAGGTAGAGAAGTGTAGTACACACCCATGATTCACCAGTTACGTTACACGTCCTTAAAATCCAATAATATCTAACAGGGGATCGAACCTGGGACCTCTTGATCAGCAATCACGCTTGCAACCAGTCGACCAAAGAAGGAGTGAAAAGTACACGCGTTAAAATGCCAAATATATCTAGGTGTAAATCATCATGTATATAACCGCACCGCGGCGACGCACGGCGCTGTCAGCGCGCGCTAATCGTCAATGTACCGCGTGTTGTTTTATTGGACAGCGACACGTCGCGCCGACTAATAGTCCATTTCCACGTAAAGTGAATTTAACATTTTTATTTCTCTCTCGATAGTCGTCAGCGAGGCCCACGTTTCAACGCCTCGCTTCTTAGTAGCTTATAAGTGATGTCAACCGTTCAATAATCTTTACAGCTTGCAATTATAAGTAGGTTTAAAAATCTTAATAACAACATTTGAAGCCTAGGTACTCGCACACCATTGTTTGATCCCAAACTATGCATTCGCTGTGTGATGGTAACGACGATACGTTACAAAACTGTGACAACAATACATTTCAACATTTAAAATCCTCTTTGTCTTATCTAAAGTCATTTCAGCTGACGAAATTTGATTCGATACTAAAACTATTTTTTAACTATTTCTAAGATTTCAAAGGTACGAGTACCAGTCTATAGAATTTAGAACGACACCAGAAGAATATTCCACAATTATAACCTAAAAGCTGTGCTTTATTCGTACCTCAGGACACCATAACACACCTGGTAGTAGAGTTTTTCCTCACAATTTGGAATACACGTGTGTGTACTTGTTTCGTAGATTTAGATAGATTGTTATCTTTTACCAATACACAGGTGCATTTTTTATTTAGCAATAGGCTCGCGTTTGGGTGCAATATCGCCGGATGGACAGCGAGATCCTACCTAGGATGTAGCAAACTCGCTTAGAAAGTACCTGGTCACTCTTGTCTTGAATAGTTTCAGGAAATTAAGCTTGGGAAAGCGCAGGATTAGGGATATATACTTTCTCAGTACAAAGTTAAAAAGATCGTCCACTTTTCGTCAACTAATTTTATCCACATCAAATACTTAATCAGTCGTCGTAGCGATTAGTCGATTGAGAGACGACTAAAATCTGAGGCGAATTAATGGAGCTACTGGTTGTTGGCATTTTGTTGGAATTTTAATTATACGGAGGTTTATGTGACGTGAAGCAAATGTAAACCAAACGTATATTCTTTATTGACATTTTTATTTGATTTGAGACTATGTTTAATTAGGAGACATTACGGGATTTGCGAGATAAAGAAACCCACAGAAAAGTGTTGTGTTATCTCATCATTATAAAGAAACGTGATCCAGTTTTTAAAATGAATAGACGGCACTAAACATTAAATACTCGATCTTTCTTCGCGGCGATTAGTCGACTATGTTTTGACTCGACTTTGCACGAGATTAATGAAGCCATGTCGTGGGTTTAATATTTTTTGTCGGAATTTTAACGACGCTAATTTCTTTCATTGTTAGGTAATAGAAATATTTTCGCTTTATATTTATGGTTCAAAAGTTACGTTGTTGTTATTGCTGTTGTAGTTCCGAGAGTCATTTTAATGGACTCCATATAAATTTCCATATTATATCAAAGCGATGACTTCGAAATCAGACGATTACAGGTTAATTATGTTTTATTTTATGGATTTTATTTCCTTATTAGTATCCACGAATGTATAAACAATTTTAATTTCACCACTTTTTCACATCATCTATATTTTACTTTTAGATAGATTTATAAGAGCATAGTCTTGTTGTTAATTCTGAATCTGAAAACTCGTCTAGTACATAATGAAACAATGCAATGATATAAGCTTCAAACTGTCAGCTACTCGCGAATTGTAAATTAATTATGTGACGTGGGAAAGTATTAGTGAGCGTTTTTTTTTTCGACTATTTCTGATTCTCCAAATATGAGATAATGATTATTTCATATAATTCTCGAATTTGTATCGGAAACCTTCAAGTGGTGCAGCTGACCGCGGCGCCGCAGTGGAGTAGCAATTAAAACACGCGGCACAAAGTGCACTCTAAGTGTGGCGCGCAAGCCAACTGAGACCGTCAGCGGAACAAGCCGCTTACATTCATACAGTAATATCATTACATCCTCAAGTAAGTCCTGGAGCTTTTTGATTTAATGTTTTCCAATCTTGTAACTGAATTTCGAAATTTAACCGAATGTTGTTCACCAAATCGAGTAGTCACTTGACCTTAAAAAAATAATTAAATTCTTTCTGTTTATAGGGACGATGAACTGGAAACATTTAAAAAATCTAATTATCGTACACCAGCTGAGTTTGTCAATGACTCAATCCGAGCTTTTAAACGATTACATGGAGCATGTCACTATCTATCAAAATAAGGTGTCTCATTTCTCGGAGTAGAAATGACTCTTTATTTTATTTATATTTGGCCACTAAAGTGATTTCTTCATATTTTTCATGCGTTTCGAATTAAAGAAGGTTGACAGTAAGATCCGCACGTTTCTTCCGTTCGTTTGGTAAGTTCAACACTTCAGTTCAATTTGATTAGATCAATGTTTTCATCGTTTAATTATTGGACGCAGGTTTCCTGAGTCTCCTCTTAGAATGGAAGGGTTAAGGCCATAGTCTGCCACGCTAGCCAAGTGCGGGTTGGTATTAAAATTGAACTTGGTTAAATATAACCTGATTTATCGTCCTTACAATAAGCCCGCCGGCTGCGCGACGCTGCTCTGCGGACCGTACAATTGTACGTACAATCAATTAAGGCGCGTGTCCATGCATTTTTATGCAAATGGCCGCCGCCGGTGGTCTAACACGTCGCCTTCACTACGCCACGGAGATTTTATCTCCGCTTATCTCTCGCTTAAATATCCAAACGTATTAATGAATCCATCGATTTGGAATCGCTACGAAATCGATTTATCAGGGTTGACTTTTTAAACTTCAAATTGAGGAATTATTGCGATCGAATATAAAGACAAAATAAATGTCTTACATAATGGTTGTGAAAATTACAAAGTATTTTAAATAAAGATATACATATGTATATGTTACATTTTATTTAATTTTTTAATATTATCAGCCTGCCTACTCCTGTCATTGCTGGACATAGGCCTCTTCAATTGCACGCCACCGAGCTCGATCTTCAGTTCTTCGAATCCAACCGCTGCGAGCCACTTTGAGTATATTGTCACTTCACCTAGCTGGAGGGTCTCCTACGGTACGTTTACCAAGACGCGGTCTACACTCCAGAACACGTCTACTCCAACGATTATCGGTTCTACTAGAGATGTGACCAGCCCACTGCCATTTCAGCTTACTAATCCTTCGAGCTTTTAATTTTATTTACTGATATGTTAATGCCATTCGTCTGAAATATTGTCTGTCTCTTTTTTTCTAAGTATATTCATTGAATCATAAACACATTTAATGCTGCTAAGTTGAAAGTGGAACTTATTAACTCGTGAACACAACGTAATAATCCTAAGAATATGTTTACAATACCTCTGTTAAACGTGTTCTTTATGTTATCTACACTACCCGTATGGTTTACTCATTCATAGACACGCATGAAATATTTATCAACTACTGGATGCCGTCTTGTTAATCCTTAGCATATTTAACACATAATAGAACGGTGCGAGATAACGAGACAAATAAAATTAAGGCATAGAGCTTATATGATTTATGGTAGGATTCGTCTCCGAGTTGGAGAACTAAAAAGACAGTTAATGTCAGGGATAACGGCGCAAAGTATGAGGCTTTAAATGTCGAGTCATCGTTGAAACAAAGGTTGGGCTAACGAGCGTCACTCGGCCCTCGAACGTGCGATATCAATTGCATCGCAACCGTTACCGAGGGGAGAGCAGGATAAATGAGTTCTATTAAAAATTCAAAAGATTCGCGCCAAATGAATGAGCTAGTGAGAAAGTTTGAGCAGATCGTTGTGTTTTTCAAGTGAGCGGCCAAATGAGAATGACGAGCGAGTGTCGGTTTTGAAATCGTTCTAGTACCTATTTCGGTGACAACGATGTTTCGCAGTGTAAGCGGAAAAAAATTACCGATTTGATACAAATGTCTCAAATTGAGCAGAAAGTTCTAGGTTAAATTTCAGGCAAGTCAGGTACTCGTTTCAGGTCGAAAGGGTTGTTGTGTAGATTAGTTATTTTAGTGTAAGGCTTAACATAAATTACGAGTATGAGCCTACAGTCATAGTCGCCCATGTTGTGTGAAAACGCAAATGTCGAGTCATCAATAAGCCAAAACTAAACTAACGCTGGCTGTTCGACGCGCGTCACCACGACGCCGCGGCGAACCTATCGCATCATTGCGTTGGGGCGAGGGCGAAGAGAAATGTCCTATTAAAAATTCAAATTTGTGACGAATGTGCGAGCTTAGTTTTGATCAGGATCGTTAGTTCAGTAAAACGTTCGCTGGGCAAAAAATTTTGTTACTACACCAACGTTTTGCGTTAGCAACAGTACTTAGGTAGTTTTAATAATAATACTAGTGGTTCTGAAAAGGATTTTAGGTTGATAAATCGATAACTTAAACACGAGAGGGTTAATTGACCTTATTAAAACAAAGGACCGGAGCAAATGAATGAGCTTCATAATTATGCAGGATCGTCAATTTTGTCGAGTGATCGAGTGAACGACTCGAGTGCTATTGGATTCGGAACTTTATTTTACAAATTGTGCTGCCATTTATTGAATACTGGTCGTTTTTGTTCAAAATTTTTATTGAATATCCTTTTTTCATTATACTCTTGACTTTTTGTTAATAGGTACTTAACTCTTTGTATATCTTTTTCGAGCGGCAGGAATATATGTTTTAGTTATTTTCATTTTTGATTGCGTTTACAATAATTTTCGTTATGTTTTCTTATCGTGACCAAAGAGGTGAAGTACGCGCGAGCCGACGGCGCCGCCTGACACCGCTGGAACCTCTAGTCGTCGGATACATCTAATATACATATGTTCCTGTCCTGGAAAATATCGTATTACCATGTACAAGAAGCATGCTAGGCCTGTTAGGATTGGGATATTTGGCGTTCAATATTTTCTGCTTACTTCCTAGGGAACCAGACGTGATGATATAATATAAAATATAATAAAAACGTAAAAGAAGTAACGTTACTCCTGTAATCCCAGAAGGGTTACGCAGAGAGGTGTAGTACACTCCCACGTTTCACCAGTTACGTTTATGTCAGTAAGAGTTAGTACTAGAAATTCTAAATTAGAAAAATCCAATAGCACCCGACCCGGGATTTGAACCGAGGACCACCCGATCGGCAATCGCGCTTGCAACCACTCGACCAACGAGGCAGTCGATCAGTCAGGTGAAGCGATTGTTGACCCTGTGTGACTTAGCAGATACCTCGTGGTAAAAATAGATATGTGCCCTTAGTATTTTCGTAGAGATTTTAAAGAAAGACTATAGCCATCAGTAGTCCCTTTGTGCTATATTTGTAGACATGCCCATTCCGCCCACGCACCTCCTACATACGGTTATTTACGCTCGAACGCTCCCACTAATTGGTAATACGAGTAGCATCTATGTTGAGTATACACGAGAAAAATATACGACAATAATGACAACGAGGGACGACGGGTGTCAGAGGAGGCCTTCGTACAGCGAAGGACCGAGGCTGGTTAATGATCATAATGATAACGCTAGTAATTTTATTGGATTATGCCAATTTTATATAGGTAACAGATAGTTCCAGTTTATGTAGGAATGCTGTCCGTGATACAAATTTTTAAAAGTCCTACAGCTGCTACGTACTCGCTACACCGTATTTTGTCACCGACTTCAGGATTATAATTTTCATTATTACCGCCACCAAATAGATTTCATGTAACAGTACTACAGAGACAAAGGTAATAATACGTAATCAATTATTACTTACAATACATTGTATTATTGTTGTGGCCTTTATATTACGGTGTTTGATGATTATTCCATAATATTATACATTTGTATATATTCTGATACTGATGTGCTAACCGGGTACCGTGTATGTATAAAATAGGGATATTTTATTCGCTATTCACGATGACATGTAACGTGCGACATATTTAATACATTTTGCACATACATTTACTAATTTGTTTTCAAAAATTGAATTGCTACTCGCTACTCGCGTGCGATGAAAGAGACGCCTTGCGCCGAAGCGACTTTGAATGCATTCCGCGGAGACTGCGACAAACGAACATTAAGCGAACTATCGCTTATCTCATCGCAAATAAACGATAATGAAAGGACGAGGTGCTAATTGGGTCCTTATTGGGTCTGCCGAGCAACCGCTTAATGGCTGACATCGCATTTCTTACTTGAGATATGGTCTTCCATTTTGAGTATTGCACGCGCAGCGCGCGGCCGGGCCATTGCTACGTTCTGCTGTCGCTTGCAATTGTGCAAGATACCACACTTCGTTAATATATTAATAGTTAAATAAACCATGAGCATATATATAATGTGTTAGGTAGCTAGAAATAGCATCCAGTAGAATGAAAGCAGTCCTTAGTGGCAGAAATAACCACAGTGATAATGATTTTGCAGACCACTTCAGTTCATCTTCAGAACGATGAAAATAGCCTATCGAAGGGTTCTATTATCATTCGCTAACCTGTACTTTTAAATAATATTGTCGGTAATAATATCAGTAGAATATAACCAATAACTTTAGTGGCAGTGCTAAGCCCAAGTCAATATATGCGGTTTTTACAGACGCGGTTGCAAAACTACAGCATATCACAACATAACTTATATATACATTCGAAAAAATGTATAGAATGTATATAGTGTGTAATATTGGGTTTAGATCTCTGACATCCGCTTTCAAACCTTACGTATCTAGTCAAGATAAAACGTAATTCGCTATATCACTAAAGACAAACGTTGCAATAAGACCATGAGAGTTACGGTCTTAAAATTGTCCATATAATAAATGAAAGCAACCGGCACTTGGTGAGTGTGGTGAACTCTACTAAATGTAACGTTCTCAAGCGGACGACAGAGACTCGTCCGCCAGAAGAACTACAAAATATCTGTTGGGAAATTATACATTATTATAGATTCTATTGGCCTTACTTCCTTCGAATAGTCTGTTGAGATAGATAAGAAACATGTCAATACGCATACATTCGGTAAGGGAAGTGGCCGCAAGTCAGTCGGATGCATGCGGTGATGCGGTGCGCAGTGATGCGGGCAGCGGGAACACACACGTTAGCTATAAACGGCTATAAAAATTTCGGAATATTTAATCTTTGGACCAATGATGGTGGCTATTGAAAATTATCTACGGATTTAATATACATATGTATAAAGCAAACGAAGGATGAAATTTTGAAGAAATATTAAAGTAACTATCTAACTGGAACTATGAAGTCCTGGAGTTACTATAATCAGCCAAGCTCAGTCCCATAGACTGCGCCTTACTTACCACCAGATCAAATCGAAACCAAACGTACCTATATATCCAAAACATAAATTATTTATAAGAACAGGTAGACCACGTTCTTAACACATATGAAAAGAAGATGTTTTGCGTGAAAGATAGTATTGGTGTAAAAATAAGAAAGGACTTGCACCGTTGCTTGGGTCATCTAAATAAAATGCGTATATAAATGGATGCAGCTGTCGAGGAAGAACAACACGCACTTATCTTGAACAAAGAGGTCAGATAATGACTGATGAAGTGGGTAAAAATCTTCGGAATGCAATCTGTATGATGAGAGTGATGAAGGTAAATTAATATGTAGGTCGCGGTGTTCTTTGTCTACCTCGTTAGGGAGCTGGAGAGGCAGCATACTAATAATATATAATAATAAATGATATTGGAATGAGGTAGATAGAACCGTGGCAGCACGTTCCATCAAACCACACTTATGTGCCTAACTTGCGGTATCATACCTGCTCGTGTACCTACTCGCAACCACATCAATACCTATAGGTGTTGATTGCCACGGCAGGCTAGTAGCAGAGCTGAACCGTCCAAATCAGTGTTTTGTAACGGCTGTCTTGTGGAAACTATACTAGACATGTAGTATGTGTTTTCGGAGCCACCCGGCTGATTTCTGGCTTATACGAGGTCTTTCTTCATAAGCCGCCAAGGATGGCGGTAAAATCGCGCTCATAGTGGAGTTATCCGAAAATAACAAACGTGAGTTAAAATAATCGACCCATTAACATTCCACTGTTGGAATATGGGTCTCCTCTCATATTGAGAGGGTTAAGGCCGTAGTC
>DWJK01002310.1:0-14875 GCA_018248815.1 Croniades pieria auraria
AGGGTTTTCCATTAAGGGCGGGTCGATGGAAGGAATGACGCTGCCTATGGTCGTTTGGTTTCAGCTTCTGGGTCAGTCGATTTTTGTATGAGTGCAGCCCCAAATCACGACGCAAAATTCGCCATGTTGTGGTCTGCGACAGGTCAAATTCTTGTGAGCGACGCGGAATTGACTGCCTCGGATTCTGTTGCACACTCTCACGAACAGCATCACCGCTGTTCTGCAGATCTTGCGTTTCGTTGACGTACTGGTGTTGGCTGATTGTTCACTGAGCCGGTGGAGTCGAATTTGGCCACCAAACGTTGAATAGTCGACTTGGAAGGACGACCATGTACCCCATAAACACATTGCTACTAGAGAACACCCATTCTGATAATAAAGTTTTATCGTTTGCACGTGCTGCTCGACGCTGTAACTTGCCATGATGATTTGTTTTTACTGACTGATTAAAAGACGACATTTTGACAGAAAGTAAAAGAAACAATATGGCCACCACGAGCTGTCAAAATCAAACCGTCCCTATTGTAAAATCCTATATATATCCGAGGCAGTCAATTCCGCGTCGCCCACAAGAACTTGGCCTGTCGCAGACCACAACATGGCGAATTTTGCATCGTGATTTGAGCCCGCAGCCATACAAAATTCAACTGACCTAGAAGCTGAAACCAAACGGCCATAGGCAGCGTCATTACTTCGATCTACCCGCCCTTAATGGAAAACCCTGTATACACACAGCAATACTAGCCTTGAGCGTAGTGGATAATAAATTTTCACATCTATCCATAGCTAAGAGAGGTCATCAGCCCCTTTCCGGAGCCGCGTAAATACTGTTTTAATAAAAATAGGTCGAAGAATATTAGGATCGTAAAAAAATTGTTAGTGACAAGTTGGCTACACTAACGTTGCCGACTTGGCATGAAAAATATTTAATGTATAATCCCGCTGTATTTCACCCCAATAACGAGTAGATTTCTATTTTCAGAAAGCTAAAAGGCAAGAGAAAGCCTTCAAACAATTAAGCTGTTACAGCGCTGTGTAGCGCTTGCTAAGTTTTATTTCTGTTTTTTCACTTGGAAATGTGCTTTCGCTTTCTGTTTCCGTCAGCGCTTAATTTACCGCTCGGTTACCCCATCAACATGTTTGGTTACGCGCGTCTCATTCTCGATACAAGTTGTTTCAGCATACGGGCGTGATAAACTGGCAAAAAAAGGCAAGACAAAATATAAACACATGAAATAAATGTACTGATTAAGTTGACCTACGTAAAATAAAAAATCAGTATAATATTTTAACCTTTTCGCTTACCTATCTTGACCAAATAGGTCAGATACTGCCTATTTGGGGAGTCAGAAATCTCCTAGTGATGAATGTAGAAGAAGCAGGCCAGGTCTCTAAGCATAGTGATATTTGGTATTCAGTGCTCTCTGCCATTCCGTAAGTGACCTGACGTGATGATATAATAATAACAAAGCGAATAAATTTTTGACGTACCGTAATAAAAATGAACAAGAATGTACATAGAAGCTTTGCCTTGAAACAATTGTCGCTGCCAAGAGCTGTTTCCCATTTTAGATCCGCAGCTCTTCATTACTGCGGATTTTCTTTTTGTTTTCCTATTTTTCCCTACAAAATGTGGGTACTCGTCTAGCTAAATTCAAAGTGTCGTGTTGACATTTTCTATCCAACAATGACATTGTAAATAGCATTAAAAACTGAAATGTTATTGTTAAAATGTTTTAACAGCTCGAACAATATTTGAATTTTATCATAACATAATTCAACATGATGTCTCTATATCGTAAAATGGGTAAGTAGAGAAGTATAGTACACTCCCACAATTTACCACATGTCCAAACTCCGCGCTACTACTAAGAATTGTAAGTTAGACACACCCACTAATATTGCAACCCGGGGATCAAATCCAGGACCTCCAGACAGCGATCGCGCTTGTAGTCACTCGACCAGCAAGGCAGTGTAATATTAAATTTAAATTTTTTATTCGCTTTGAAATAATAGCACATACAAATAGATCATTAAGATAGTGTTAGAGCAAAAAAGAGTCTTCCTTTGAAGTTGACGCCAGCGGATGTCGTTCCCTGACTCGGATCCGCGACTCTTGATTACTGCGGAATTCCTGTTTGTAGGAAAAATTCCCGCTGTGAAATTCCACTTTTCTAATATAACAACTATTGTAGTGAAACTTTATTATAATACTAAATTGAAAGTACACGGTTTTCACATTTTAACCGTGTACATTGTACTTGCATTTCGCCTGTAAAACATATACATACATCCAATAAATATTGAAATGGCATAGTTAAAAATTATAATTTTTATCACAACTACGCATCCGCATGGACATAGAAAAAGTTGCCATTATAATATTACTCATGTAAATGATGTACATATAAAAAAATCAAATTAGAAAAAATGAAAAAACGTAAATCAGATTTAAATTACTTAAAATTGTAACAAATTTTCGAAACAAATAACTTATGAACCATTCAATTGGGCGATGGAAAGTTTGTAACAAGATCCCTAATTAAGAAATAAATGAAGGCCAATGAACCTTAAATATATGAATATACTTTTCCCGAAAGCCGCCCGAAGCATATTAACGGTTGCCTTACTGTTTTAGATCCGCCGCTGTTAATTACCATGGATTTTCTGTTTGCGAGGAAAATGTAAGTCATAGGAAATGTCAAAATATCATTCATTGCGATACGGTGTTCTAAAATAATATTTTTAAGGAATTTTTAATAAAATTTCTCTTACCCCGTAAGAGAACAGTCGTAATGATTTAACGATAGTAATTTTTACAGATATTTTATTATATTTAGCCACAATCCAGTGGTCACAATGGCAATTGCAGACTATGTTAGGATTAATAACCCTTTACACAATTCTTGGCAGAGGTGGCTTGCAAGGTGTACAATATATTTATATATCTCTGTATATATTTCCTTGGCAAACTCAGGACAAAGAGACAGATATATTATCATCATCATTATCAACTCCTTTGTTGTTCCACTCTTGGATACATGTTTCCTCTCAGGTTTATTAAATAGGTTTAAGGTATGTATATTAAATAGTCTACCGCGTTGGCTAAGTGTGGATTGTCAGACAACAAATTCATACAATTCTTAAAAATTGCAGTAAATATTACTTTTTCAAAGCCTAATAAATCAATCCATTTAGACTAAAAAGTAGAAAAACAAGACGGACACCTTATCAAAGGATGTTTTAGTAAATGTTAGTATGAATAGCCCGACGTTTAAAGCAACCCCTGTTAGTTTTATGTTCACAGATAAAAAAGGGCTCAATAGCCACTTTAAGGGTCCGAAACCCATAAATAAATTAGGTACTCGTTTTATCTCATGTACCTACCTATTTTTACTACCAGACTGAATAGGGCTATCCATGCCGACATGTTAAATTGACTGTAGACCTTAGGAAATGTAAAAGTACATTGGGGTGTGTTACGTACGCTTGGCTGCCACTACTTTCTGAGCAGAAGTCGACATATACGAAAAATAGTAATGAAAGTTTTAAGATAATTTACGCACGGCTATATTATGATCCCAAACTAGGCAATGGCGTGGTAATCGAATAAAATATGTTAAACATAGATACATTTATTAAGGGCTAAGTCCATACTTATTTAAGTATAGGTAGGTAGATACGGAGCAAATAATTGTGCTCATCACACAAACATTTATTATGGTGGGAGTTTGGGGGGTTAAGCTATGTACGTCATTAGACACTGGGCCTGTGTAAGGCAGTCATTGTAACCCAAGAAATGGAACTGTGAATGTTTATGGCAGTTGCCTCAGTTACCTAACAATGAATTCTCCAGAAACCAAACCCGCCTGACATAAAATTCCTCTACGCCCCTTGTACATACCTCGTAAACTATACGGATCATAAATAATGAATAAAACAGTACACAAACATCGAAAACTTGACGCTCATAAAATGGGTCGGAGGCTTCGAAGCTGAATATTCAGGCTGTTTCTACGGCAATAACTTACAAAACTAGACCTGTTAAACAAGGGAGGTGACCCGAGAAAGCCTAGTGGAGTCAGATTGTGAAGGTTGTGGAATTTTCGCATCGAACTAGATTACCATTACTACCATTATACCACCACGCCAGGTCCTTTACGGGGTAGACAGAGATCGACTAGTGCTAAATATCTTTATCCTTAGAAACCTAAGGTTTTTCTTCTATATTCATAATTAAGCTAACTCATAGTTAAACTCACTTGATCCAGGATTATTAATTACACAAAAATATGCTTCTACCTACCATACGAGTACATGTTTTTCCATTTTAATATTTCCACCTTGAACTTTATAGGGCGCTGCAGCCTTCAGCTTAGGGCGGCGCCCTCGACCTTGATCGGGCGCGATATTACCCGCCTGACCTTCCGTAAACTTTTTAACCCAATATAACCTCACTCTTTGTAGAACCTTGGAATTTATTCATACAGCTTAACTTAATAGCCGAATACTGGGGTAATGTGAAGTTTCCGAAACTGGCGTGCGTTTATGAAGGGAGCGGTGTATGTTGAAGAAACACGTCGGGTTTGTAAGGATAGAAGCGATATTTGACATCCGGGGTTCTCTTTCTACCCAGTAAAGCAGCAGACATTAAAATAATAATGGTAATGAGTTTAAACGATTAAAATGGTTTATATGCGAAGTCAGACTGCATGGTTCGTGTGTGTGCGATTGTGAAAATGATCGCAACCCAGGTATTTGTCGATGGAAAGACAAATTTTATCTTTTATTCCCAAACACTTTGACGTTTCCCTCAAATCATTTGATACATCTATATTAGTCAATCGGTTAATTTACGTACCTAGTTTCTCCTTCCTCATTAGTCATCTAAATTTGTCATCGTCGTAATCGTCGACCTGTTCAACAACCTGGTGGGTAAGCATGAGCTCTCAGAATGAGATCATAATCTTTCAGGCCGGCTACTAGGTTGTCGACAGAATCTACACTTATTAAAAATTGTTATGGAGTCTCAAATTCTCAATAATTTAAGCCTGGAATTGATTATTGTCCACATTAACGCGAGTACAATTTCAAGAACATTTTAAACTTTCAATTCCATTTTCCAAAAAATATTTTCTTTGACATGTTAAAGTCTTTACGTAAATGGGCGTTATGTAATTTAGTAAAGGGAAAGTTCGTGTGAAGGATTTGAATCTCAGTCCCTCGGAGTGAAAGGATATTACTGCTATATATCTTGAGATAATGAGTAGAATCCTTTCGGCTGTGCTTAGTTCACACTCAACAAATATATTTCGCAACGTACTCGTAGTTATACTGTACTTAAACAAATATAGATCCATATATACGAGTTGTACGTACATGTTGTGACGCCTATTTCCCATAGGGGTAGGCAGCAACTAGAGACATCCACCTGCTATGGTTTTAGCAGACCTTTTTTGCCTCTTCTACATTAAAGACTACATTATTCGTGTGTTAAAGACATTTTTACCCGACCTTAATCTTCTATATAAATAAAATGTTGCTGGTTGTTTGGTGCATGCAACATGCCTCGTTGGTCGAGTGGTTGCAAGCGCGACTGTCGATCGGAAGATGCTGGGTTCAAATCCCGGGTCGGGTACTATTGGATTATTCTAATTTAGAATTTTTAGTAGTGACTCGAAGTCTGGGTCTATATCCGGTGTATGGCTATAGGCTCTCCACCTATTCCATGGGACTTAAACGTAACTGGTGAAACGTGAGGGTATACCACACTCACCTGCCTATTCCTTCGGGGATTACAAGCGGGATGTTACGATTTTGAAATAATTATTTGTATTATAAGGACTCTGGGTTCTGTTAAGAAATAAAACATTTTTCTCTAGTTGCCTTTTTATTTATTTATTTTTACTGTATTCAGAGCTATATTCCCAGTGAGAGCAATTAAATTATTTCGCTCAGTTGACGACAAATTCCAGGAACACTTTAGCTGAGCAGAGGGACCCGTACACATCTGTCGGAGTTAATAGATTGCAAAGAATTATTACCGGGGTTTTGAATTTGTTGTAGATATTTACAGTGTCGCCTAAAGATTCAGCTCATATTGAGCGAACGATACAAGAGAGACAGGTTTATAGATCACAGATAGTATGACTCTTTCGTTGTGCGTGGTTATGTTGCTAAAGAAAAACAAACGAGCGATTGTTCGGACAATTGAACGAACGATCGAAATAATGAGTGAACGAACGATTGAACAAATGAACGAATTGAATGAATGAATGAACGATGGAACAAGCGAACGCTTTCAGATTTTCGGTTTTACCAATTTCTCATACAATACTGAAAATGTTAAAGTAAGCCGTGAAATTCATTTATAGGGTAGGGTACGTGCCGTCAGTAAATAATAGGGATTTTCAATAAGAGGAAATCTCTCTTCGCAACGGCCTTTGTCCATTAAATTTTCGAGCCGGATCAGATCATTCGAATAATATGTTTACAGGATGTCACCGTTGCAATCAGTTATGTAATCTTTGGTTATTGTTTTCCTCTCGACATTCTTTCATCTGTTAGAAGTCGGATCATCATTATCAACATCGTCATGATTAATATTATTATCATATTGTCATCATCATAATCATCAGCTTGTCTAAGGTCACTGCTGGATATAGGCTCTCCTGGAGAGTATTTCTCCGCGAACCCCACGCTGGGCATGCGGGTTGGAAGTCGCAGAGCACGGCTCCTCGCTCCCCCTACGGCGTATCTAAAACAATTCACCCTGACTTAAAGTCAAATAGGCGGATGTAAAAAATTAAGTACGAGCTACCTTCATTCAAGTATCGATATTTCAGAGAGGAATTACTTTAAAATGTATATAAAAATATAGATGTTCATATTTTTGCACCGAGATTACCATATCTTTTGCACTGACCATACCATAGCCATATCCTTTTCACTGACCTAAATCAGTGGTCGACAAAATCACCAAGTACGAACTAATACAGACGTGAACCATTGAACAAAAAGCGCGATAAGCTTATTATTACATCACGCCAGGTCCTCCCAAGGTTAGAAGAGAGAATTGAAAGCTAGATATCTCAATCCTTGCCGGCTTGTATTCTTCTGTATTCAGCACTCTCTTGTTGCACATACGGTAGTTTCGAAGATTTCTTTCTCCCTTTAAGCTCCTGAGCATCTGCTAAGTGCATTAAGACCTGTATTTTCATTTGTCTCTAGAACAAAGATGTTAAGGTCGACGCTAATTCCTTATTCTATTGTCCACGGCTCTCGCGCTTCAGTTACCCGTAAGCTCAATACGCAATTGTTTTCAATGGACTCTTACGTAAAGTACTCCACCAAAGGCTTTTATACCACCATTAATAATAACTATTCGTACTCCATTTAATTATTTCATACAATGTATTTGTTACTGTCGATTGTTTCATTATTTTTGACACTACCTAAATTTGCCCTTGTTTTGGTCTCTATGACTTAATGATCGCCTATGATTCTGTAATCATTAACGACTAAGAACTAGCTCTTAGAGAATGCTGATAAACATTTAGAGACTTCCGGGTTCTCTTCCTATAGGAACTATAAAAGTTAAACACCAATTAAGTATATTTGATTAAGTATCGTAATCAATTCTAACAAATCCAAGTACAATCTCACTATTGGACATAATCCTCTTCTAAAAATGCTCCACTACGCTGCATGAATATACATAGTGAGGCAGATTTCATTAGCCTTATAGAACATTCCTTTGATTTTAAATTCTAAATTTCTAAATTCTATACATCGATACGTTTGCATAAAAACGCAGAACTTACAAAAAAAACACAACACTAAAATAAATTTCCAAATCTAGTTTCATTTAGATGTCTGAGAAAACTTTATGAAATACAAAATTAATTACCTGCTTCGTGATAATACTTTTTAAGATTTTTTATACAAGATTTATAATTTGTCATTCAAAAGGACTTAAGAAACGAAATAAATTAGGAGAGAAATGGCTTGAAATGGGTCTTCTTTCTATGGAGGCTCCACTAAAGAAATAAAACATCTTTTTAAAAACTTAGCTTTGAATCGAAAATTTAAATTATTTCGCTATGAATATATGATGCCGTAACAGCTTTAAACAATTCTCACTACCTATAACTTCGTAGTTTAAAAAGGACAGTAGGACTTTTCCACAAATAGTCTATATTGAAAGAGCGAACTCTACCGTTTATGAAAAGGTAAATTTGCTAAATTAAGAAATTAATGAAAAAATAAACACATAAATAAAATAAAAGCTGAGCAGAATTTGAAATTTCTTAAATTTTAGTTTAAAAATAAATTTTACGATGTAATTGAGAGAAATGCATTTGGCAATCTTTAAATTGACCACATGGATATTATGAATGAAAAGTAAATGCTACCATCAGAAAAAATGGTAAAGTCTTACATATTTAGAAATTAAACAAATTATTCAGACCCAATATATTGGTGGATGGATGCAGTGGTTGGATGCGAAGAGCTGAAGATCGAGCTCAGTGACGTGCCATTGAGGAGGTCTGTATCCAGCAGTGAATGGGAGTAGGCTAATGATGATGATGAATATACATATTATACCAATGTGACAAAAATTTTATTCGGCTAGAATACTCGTATAAGGATTTTAGTAGGAGGGCGACCTACACCCCTTTTACTGAGACGTGAGCGCCACTCGATTACGTTTCTTCCCCATCTGGCCTGACGACCCGAAGAAGACAGCGGGAACCTGCTGAATTTGGAAGGCCCAGGACCGGAATGAGTGGCGCCGATTAGGGGACACCTATGTTCAGCAGTGGACATCTAAAGGCCGATGATGATAAGGATTATCAACCGCATACTCCTCATAAATTTCTTTCACCTATTTTCAAACAAAAACGTCATACTCGTCTATTATAGACAATCTGCATGTAGCTTTCTATTAGAATATCTCTACCTACACCAAATTTTTTCTCTTGCGACTGTACCATGCACAACAATGTCACAAACCTGCTTGGTAACTGAAAACGAAATAGTAAATCCACAGCAAAAAATGACTTAACATGTCAAATACACAGAAGGCATCGAAGCGTATCCATGAACTTCCAAACTCAGCACACAAGTGGTGTACAGACGCACAGAGAAGTGCTAATATATCTCGACGATAAGCAATAAAATGCAGGTGCGCCGCCCGGAGGAGCCTAGTAAATACAGCCAAGTTCGTCCCTTTATTGCTACAGGGCCGTTACGTCGGAATCATATTGGATATTACTTTTCTTTGTTTATTTATATACTTAGTCTGGCCCTAAATACTGTTACAATTAAAATTAAACAAAATATTGCTTTTGAATTTGGAATCTGTCATTTTTATACGATTGTGAATTGTTTTCTTATTTGCGCGCCAACATATTGTAAAATATTTTTTGATATTAAAATGATCTGGGATGATAAAGAGAACCGTATCGCTGTGATAGCATTACATAAAGTAGGCATGGAGTCAAATACAATTTTCAAAAACCTCCGTATGCTCGGTATTAGTCAAATGTTTGTGTACCGGGCTATTCATAGGTACAATGAAACCTCCTCTGATTGTGACAGAAAAAGATCTGGCCGTCCACGTAGTATTCGTAAGAAAAAGGGGATCAAAGCAGTAAGGGAAAGAATTCGAAGGAATCCTGTCCGAAAGCAAAAAATGTTATCTCGGGAGATGAAGATAACACCTTGAACCATGTCGCCTATTTTAAAACATGACTTAGGACTTGTAGCCTATAAGACGCCTGCCGGTCATTTCTTAGCTGTTAATTTTAAAAATAATAGGGTGGTAAAATCAAAACAACTACTTAAGCGGTGCGCAAAGAGAGGTCACTGAAAAATTTTGTTAACGGATAAGAATTTTTTTACAATGAGCAATATTTTAACACACAAAAAGACCGTATTTACGCTGAAACCTCTAAAGAAGCTTTCCAATTATTCAACAGAGTACAACGTGTGCATTATCCGACTTCAGTGATGGTTTGCTGGGGTGTTAGGTATCTAGAAGTGACTGAGCCATGTTTTTGTGAAAAATGTGTCAAAACATCGGCACAAGTGTATCAAGGTATGGTACCTTGAGAAGTTTCTTAAGCCCCTTAACAACATCAGGTACAATAACCAAGAATGGTCCTTTCAGCAAGACTCCTAAAGCTCGATCCATCCAATCTTGGTTAGCAACGAATGTTTCGGACTTCATCAGAGCTGAAGACTGGCTGTCATCTAGTCCTGATCTTAATCCACTGGATTATGATTTATGATCAGTTTTAGAGAGTAATGCTTGCTCTAAACGCGATGATAATTTGGAGTCCTTAAAACAATATATACGATTGGCAGTGAAGAATTTTTCCATAGAAAGAGTGCGTGCTGCTATTGATAACTGGCCTCAACGTTTAAAGGACTGTATTGCAGCCAATGGAGGCCACTTCGAATAAGCTTTATATATTTTTAATGGTTCTATAATAATGCATTGAACTAACACACTGTATTAGTAATAAATGTTACGTACAATAAAAAATGTTGTTTTTCTTTGTAACAATATTTATGGCAAGGCTAAGTGTAATATACTCCCATGTATCAATAGAAAAGTTATACGTCCCATCATGGACTCGAGAAATGATGCAGTCAAATAGTGTTTATGTACATAATTATGTCACAATACAACTTTTCTTTATGACTGCCTCGTTGGTTTAGTAGTTGCAAGTGCGACTGCCGTTCGGGAGGTCCTGGATTTAAATCTCGGGTCGGGTACTATTGGATTTTTCTAATTTAGAATTTCTAGTATTGACTCGGAGTTTGGATTTGTGCCCGGTATACAGCAATAGGCTCACGCCCTATTCCATGGGACTTAAGCGTAAATGCTGAAACTTGGGAGTGTACTACACTGCTCTGCCTAACCATTCGGGGATTATAGGCGTGAAGTTACGTTACAAGTTTTCAACTTTTTTCTTTCATCTCCGCTTGGGATTACTAGAACGAATACCCTATCAATAATACCTACTGCCTATTGTCATTTTGTACCTATTGTCACAAGTTCCTTTTTCAAGGCTACCTTAATCCTACGATGTATCTCATATTTCTCTAAAATATTATATAAAAAGTATCATTATTGCGCACTTGAGAAATATCATCCTTAATATTTTTCTGAGTTTGTTATGAAACTTCTAGGTATTAAGTACGAGATATGATCTTACGTAGGATTACCAGACAATGCTTGAAAGGAATAATATTGGACAAAATAAAAACACTTTAACTAAAGTTATTGAGCATAGGCTTTGTTGATTGATATGGTCTTGTTGAGAATTTATCAATTTTATTACTATCTGTTCATTATCATCGTCAACACTTTTATCGTTCTACTGTTGGGCACGCGTCTCCTGTCAGAATAAAAAGTATTAAAACCATACTCTGCCACGCTGCCAATTTTGTTCTTAAAATATACACTATTCCAACTCCAAAATTGAAGGCTGCAACATGAACGTATGCACTTCTTTATCAAAATTAAATATGAAACAAAACTAGCACATAGTCCAATAAAATTTTAAGAACGTAACGTAACATCACGCATGTAACTCCCGAAGTAGTAGGCAGTGGAGTGTATACACTCCCACGTTTCACCAAGCATCTTTACGTCTCATAATGGAATCGGTGGTGGGCTAATTGTCTCACTCCAGGCACAGATCCAGACCCCGAGACACGACTAAAAATTTCTACTAGAATATCTAAGAGAAATCCAACTGTATCGAACCCGGGAACCGAATCTAGCACCTCTCGATCAGTAGTCGCGCTTGTGACCACCCGACCAAAAAGTCAGTTATAATTTTAAATAAAAACATGCTGAGAAAAATAAAATGAATATTAAATAATAAAATGAATAATAAATAAAATGAATATAATAACCGTTAAAGAAAATAAACTAAAGGAAAGAAAGGTCAGGTCGGCCCAGTTAGCGCTATATTAGATAGACAGCTTATCTTCTTTTCAGTCCTCTATTTTTTGTTCTTTAGATCGGTGCACTTTGAAAAATCTTCTCTAAGATGTTTGTTTTCTATATCGATATTTAAGTATATCTTTAAGGATATCTTTCAAAGTGTAGAGTATCTAAAACATATGAATAAATATATTGAGATATCTCCAACTTATATTTAAGAAGTAGAGTTTTATGCTAACTAAACGATTAAATATCTATATACATACTTACATACATATCTTTACGCGCAGTCCCTTACCGGGTAGACAAAGAGCACGGAGTGCCAAATATCCCTATCCTTGCATGCATGCCGTGCTTCTTCCACATTCATCGATCTCTTCATACATGCACGCCGGTTTCGAAGACTTGGAACTACTCGTTCACATTGCTTATAAATATACACTTGTATTGATATTTTTTATATATTTTTACACCCGGACAGAGCAAGTACGTTTGCTCATCGCACATATATTTATCCTGAGTGGGAATCGGACTTGCAACCACCAGCTCAGTGGTCAGGTTCCCTAAAAACCCTAAAGATATCGCTATAGTGAACACTCTGAAGTCTTGTGGTACCTAAGTAAGTATACCGGTACGTTAGAACTTATCTGCGAATGTCTCAAATGTATAGGTTTAATACTCAAACCACTCACACTAACTCATTCTCCTATTCAAATATTTAAAGAGAAACGACAAGTACTACGCATCCATGGATAGCAATGTATGGACAGCGGTTGTCTCAAGTAAAATAATGTGGGAAATGAACAAAGAATGTCGAAATAAAAACATTTTTTGTAATGGAACGTAAAAAGTGAACAACGTAGCGTAAACGAGAAACATGTGGCTTTGTTATACACATATATAACTTTTTTGTATTTCCTCAACAAAGAACTTACTGTGGATTTTCTGGGTAACGATATTTTCTTAAAACGTATTTAACAATAGCTATTATTTTATATTATACAGAAATATTATTTAAAAGTTGCCCCTTAAAAGAACCGCGTGGAAACAAATACAGGAATATCATGTATAAATATTTTTAGAAATACAAATGTATGTATTTTATTAAATATGTGAGCCTTATAAAAGAAGTAGAGATAACCTAGTGCTTTAGAATTTAGTCTTCCACTACGAGGTTAATGGATTCAAATACTGGTGCGCACGCTTTTACAAAAAAAAATGTGTGGTTTAAGATCAAATGTCACTTGTTACAACGGTGAAGAAAAGAATTATAAGGAGACTCGCACACTTGAAAGTTCTCTGGGGCGTGTGAAGTCTGCTGACCTGCATTTGGCTAGCATGGGTAACTCTGGCCTTCATCCATCTCACTCTGAGAGAAGAACCGTATCCAAGAATAGAACAATGAAAGTATGAGACCCGTCTCCAAGAGTAGAACAGTAAAAGAATTGATTATTATAGCCCTTAAATGTATTAAGTTGCACACAAAAAGAATTCACCCTTTAAGCGCGTCATTGAAAACTTAGGTCTTTTAAACGGTATATTGTTCACCCCCTATATTTTAGGGCGTACCTATTTCAACGTATTCACGCGATAAAATCCCTTTCAGCTATCGAATGGAGAGTACATCTAATGCCTCCGTTTTGAGTGGAGATGCCGCCGGTAGAAGCACTTGAGGAGTGTTAAAGTGTAATAACGGATTTATAAGGGAGTTTTATCGCGATTATTCGTATGAACGGTGTGTAGAATGGATATCTTGTCTAGATTCAAGCTTCCGTTGTATATAATGTGAAGGTAAAAATTATGTTTGGTTACATTTAAACAAAGTAATATCACTTTCATTAATCCCCGAAGAGGTAGGCAGACGGGTGTAGAACACTCCCACGTTTCACCAATAAGCGTTATATACGATAGCTGATAAGGTGGTGATAAGTAGAATTCAGATAGAGAGTGACAAGTAGAAAAAAGCATTCTAATGTGTGTGAAGTCCGCCAACCCGCACTTGGTCAGCGTGGCGAACTATGGCCTTAAACCGTTCAATATGAGAGGAGACCCATATTCCAACAGTGGAATGATAAATGGGTCGATTATTATTATATGTTAAGACTAAGAAGTAACAAGAAGAAAGCAGAATTGAAAACAGATTTGGACTAATTCGTTGACGTTCAACTGTTCTACTTAACTGCTAGCCCACTTGAAACTAGTTCCTAAGCTCCACAGTTGCAGGTAATTGGCTAGCTAGTCCAAGTTAGGCGACGAAATTTACTCCAGAACTAACTCCGAACAATGGTTACGTTGCAAATCTTGCATATACGCTCTAACATTATGCTAGTACTATGTGGTGTTATTATAACTCAGTATATACCTAAGGACGTGGCGTGCACGCATTGAAATCTTTGGTCTTCACTGTTTGGATAACGAAGAAACGCAAAGTATACTGCTATATCTGCGAATCACAAGCAGAACCTGGGATTTCTATGCAACTCTCAAAAATATCTGTAAATCATTTTTTTTCATACATCAGTGGTTTTTTCCGAATGTTTTTATCGTTTCACCGTCGGACACTGGTCTCTTGTCAGAATGTGAGCGTTAGGGTTGTAGTATACCACGCTGGTCAAGTGCGGGTTTGTAGACTTCACATGCCTTACAGAACATTTTAACACATGTTAAAAAGCCGAGTGCCGAAAATCCCGACAAAATTTACTACATTTCAAATTTTACAGGAAGTTTTTTCAGTAAGATGCACTCAATACAAGGCAAAGGCATAACAAACCGGTAAGCTTTGTTATGTGAAGATCAAATAATGTTTAAGTACTTAACAGAACAATAAACAACAGCACGGCAGGTATGCAAGGACAGGGATATTTGGCGCTCCGTGCTCTCTGCCTACCCCGTAAGGGACTTGGCGTGAAG